>PVLD010007755.1:0-88973 GCA_004027595.1 Dinomys branickii
CTATGATATATATATATATATATATATATATATATATATATATATATATTTCTTATGAGGATCAGAGAATTAGAATGGTAAGACCTTTAATAAGTCACCCATAAGGGAATTAAAACTTCCTGATGACAAAGTTGTGCTTAAAAGGAAAACAGTGAATGAGACAGTATAAGCAATTCACACGAAGGACGAGAAGTGATTGGTAAAATTACAGTGACTAGAAAGGAACAGGAAACCATAACAAATAGCAAGAGCCTAAAAAGAAAAGTTTCAGGTGGAATTTCAGTGCCAGCTCATGGTGATGGACAACTTGCAGCTGGAAGAAAGAACAGCTTCTCCTAGGGAAGCTAAGAGGAAAGCCTTATCTTCTAGGCAGAAGCCATTTCAAATGAGGAGGAAAGGTTCTGGAGAGCATTCTGTGAGTAGCACTGAACGGCAATCTGCCTGCAAATCAAATTCCAGTCCATAGGAAATCAGGCAGAGATCTAGGAAATATGTGAACAGTGCTTAATAGTCCAAATACATGACAAGATTTTATTTTGACAGTGGTAGTCAAGCAAGGCAGGACAGCCAACCATAACAGACATGAAAGAATTCACTAATCTCAAGTTTCTGAACCAAACTTTGGCAAAATGTTGTTCTTGCCTGGAAACTGAGTTAGGAATCCAGCCAAATAGTTCCCTTGAAGTAAGAGTTTTGAAGTAAGAGCTCCTCCGCTGGGGAAAGGCCATTGTTTTTCACCCTTGTGGGAATGTAAGAAATGAAATGGCTTTGGAGGGGGATTAGGAATACAACAAACCAGTAAGAGCATAGCTAACGAGTCTAGAAATACGCACACGCGTTTCTTCCCGAGGATGACGTTATAGGGAAAGGTTTTGGTTACATTTTAGAGTAAACAGTAACACAAATTACCTGAGGCAGTACATCACAAATGAGCAAACAGGGCCTAAAGTAAATTTTGTGTCAATGCACCATGTTCATTGCAACTCTAGTGGGACTGTCATGACTGTAGAGGAAGAACAGACTGAATATTTGACATGTCATTTGTTTTACAGTGGGTAAGAGTAACACGCTTAATACATACATATTTCTGCATTTGTGCATGCCAAGGCATCCCTGAATTATCAGAGGACAAACATAGCTACAAAAGCTTGAGTACTTCTTGAGTGATTTTTAAAGGTTTAAGATAACTAATTTGGACAAAACTCCTTCACTCATCCATTAAATAATTATTAGGTAATTATTCAACATATAAATATATAATATGTAAATGTTTTTAACACATACACCATAAAATAGGGATATTAATATTAAATTTTTCCTAATAATTTAACTTTTAATTAAAAAGATGAAAGCAATGTGAATTATGAAGCCTTGTACAGTACCAGTGAGTATAAACATTTAAATTCATTTTAAGTGCTAACAAATGTGTCTTCTTCTGTGTGCAATATGATGACAAAAGTCACATCTAATTTATGGCTTAGCACACAAAGAAAAGGTATGTTTTTGATTTGAAGACTGTTTAATTATACTAAAGATGATCTACAGTTCTGAGATATTTAGTCAACATTTCAAAACAAATCTTTTTGAGAAAATTTGGCAGCATGCTTTGAACAGTTGTTTTACTTTTAATAGCTTACTATGGGATTGAAAACATGCTTAATATAATTACTAAAGTTATTTATTTTATTCTGTCAAAATTTTAATTTTTATGTTTATCACATATGCCACCCTTAATTTTCTGGATGACTTTGCTTGTAGAAAATAATGTGGAACACCATAAAAATAACTAAATCAAGTTGAAGTTTCTATTAAAAGCAGACTACATGCCCAAATGTATTATTACTTCATTTTCTGTACATGTTCATTTCCTTTTTTCTGTTTCAGAGTATTTTCACTATGATACAGACTCTTTCAGCATCAGTGAGATAAATCATCTTTTGGTGCTATCTTTACACACATCCTTTTCATCTCATGTATTTTATAGCTTCTAGAGATATAATGAAATTTTGGAGGACAGCATATGGCCGTCATTGACAGTAATTGTAAAGTGAACTTATTAATTGTGTGTTCTTGGGAAATTATACTTAAATCTTTTAATTTATAAAATCTGAGTAATAATACCTACACATTAAATTGTCATGGGGATTAAGAGGGATATTACATGGGACAAAACAAAAATTAATAAATGTCAGTTTACTTCCATTTTCTCCTCCTTTAAGATGTGTATGTTTCTATGTAAATGTTAATATTTCAATGACTTAGATGTAAGGAGAAATAGTGTACTATAATTCTAACTATATCCTCCAAATAGACTTTGTGTTCTATTTTATGTTGCACTATGTTACAACTGTATTATTAAATTAGAGCTCTAACTGATGTATGCTGATAATTTTATTGACAAAGATTCATTATGCCACATTTTTATCATGCCATTTCTGTTCTTAGAACAGTTATTCTACTCTCCTACCCCCTCTCTGTTATGTTTACAAAGTAGTTTTTTGAATCAGAATCTGTATCTTCAGATTATGATTTCTGGCAAGATCCTAATATCAAATATTCTACCACTTCTGAGATCATGCCAGTTACCTTCATATTAGCTCAAATGAAAATATACCATCTACTGTAGGGAAAAATTTTTTCATTGATTTTTGTCTTTTGTCTTAAGAGTAACATTTAAGTCCAAATTAGGAGGCAAAAGGAAAATGACACAATATGGTAGATATTGAGATCAATAATAATACGAATGTAGGTATGCCAACTACTATTGTATTATGACAATCCTAAGATCTTACAGCCTGGGAGAATATCTCAGAGCACTGTACAAAATGACTATAGCCCTAATGAGAAAATGAAAGACACCATCTAGAATTATTTTTGGAAAGAACTAGAAATTAAAAATGAACCAGGCTTCTGGGAAGATAGTGGGGCAGTAAGCTCTGAGATTTGGAATCCAGACACTGGACTATAACAAATTGCTGGAAGAAACAAATTGCTGGAAGGGGGAATGTGGATCCCTAAGACTCAGGAAGAATTTGAATGAAGAATTGAAGATCACAGGGAAACTGAAGAAACAGACCTCAGTGCACAAGGTGAAAAACTGCACTTTCTCCTTCAAAGCTTGTGGTGCGAAAGAGGATCCTTGAATCTACAGAGACACAGTGACTACAGAGGTCTCCAGGAAGAAACATGCCAGTGGAATAGAGCAGTGAGTGCTATACCTGGTGAGTGACTCCAGTCCAAATGTCAATAAGGAGGGAGCTTGGCCAGACACCATTTCAGGGAGAAGCCAACTGAACCTGCGACTTGGAGTCGCCATGGGTGGCTTCATCTCAGGGCTCCCAGAAACTGGGTGAGGCACAACCAAGGGACATATTCAAGATCATGGAGCTGATGTTAGGCTGCCAAGAGTTACCTGTACAGTTGTAGGCTGAACAACTCAGCCTCAACTGCACAACCAGAGGCTAGGATCAGGCTGAACTTCTTTGGAGCTACAAGCACCAGAATCATCACCCCACAGTCTGACTATTGCAGGCTTGCTGTGATTGTCCAGCAACCCACCCACATCCTACTGCAGGCTTACTGGGATCATCCAGTATGGATCTGGGCCCTGGGCCCTGTCTACCAGTGACAATGGAGACACACGCTGAGCTGGACACTACCACAAAACTGTAGACTCCAGAAGATAACCACAGGCTTGAAATCACAGAGAAATCTTTTTCTTGTTTTTCTTTTTGTGCTTTTTAAAATTGTTTTTGTTTTTTCATGAGAGTAACACTGTGTTTACGTTTCCAAAGTCTTCCTTTGTCCTGCAGCCTTACTTTTAATTTCTTTCTTTCCATTTCTCTAGTTTTTCCCCTCTTATCCTTTTTAAATTTTAACCCCTGAGGGTAAAATCACTTTATAGAGGATATTTACTTTGTGAAATTTTCTGACTAGTTTTATATTTTGACTTATAAGCATAAACCTTGTACCTATGGTTAAAGATGGCAAATTAACAATTGCCACTGTTTGTAATTTACTAAGCAGCTCTCAAAACTATCACAATCACTGATTGTACTACTTTAGCCAAGGTGACATAGTTGTGATCAGTTGTTCTTCCTTGGAGGCTAATATTGAGATAGGCAGGGAGTCATAAACAATACCATAGTCCAGTACCAAAGAAGTGGGTGCTAGGCCAAATGTAAAGCAACTTCTACTGACCAACAAATTAAAGGGGCAGGATCTTGGGGCACTCAAAAGCTAAAAGCCAGCCAGACCTAGAAGACAACTCTGAAAAGTAGTCATTTACTCAGGAGGTCTCATTACTAGTAATAAAGTTACCTACTATAAGAAATTTTTAAGCATCAGTGAAGAAAACAAATTTTAAAAAATAGAAAATGAGAAGACATGGAAGCAGGGTATGACTCCAGAACTCCAGCCAAAAGAAAATCCAGGGCACACTGAGGAGGAAGAAGTCAAGCGCCACCAGCTGAACTTTCTGAAATGCTAGCAGCAGAAGTAACAAAGGACATGAATGAGTCCCTATAAAAGCAAAATCAGAAGTAATTACACAGATAACTAAAGAGATGATGACCATAATGAAGGTCATGGTTAGCGAATGTAGGGTAGATACAGATTTTAAAAATAGAGGAGCTTAGGAAAATAAAGGAAATGATGAATGCCCAACATGGAAGAACTGGAAGCTATAAAACAGATTCAAACAGAAATGCAGGAAATTAAAAATGGTATTGAGGGTATACACAGTAGAATCAACCAATGTGAGAATGCAATATCACGCCTAGAAGACAGGATTGCAATTAGCCATCATCAAGTGAAAAAGAAAGATTTCTTAAACAGTAAGGGATGATGAAAACTCAATCTAAGAGCTGCTAGACGGTGCAAAGAACAACATTAAGATTATCAGAATGAATGAAAAATAAGGGCACAAAGAGCATAATAAATGTGTTTGCAGAAGTAATGGCAGGAAACTCTGATGAGGAAATACAGACAGCAAATAAATGTATGAAAATGAAAAAATGCTCAACATCATTGGTCATTCGAGAGATACAAGTTAAAGCAACACAGAGATTCACTCTCACTCCAGAAAGAATGGCTGTCATCAAGAAATAAACCAATCACAAATTTTGAAGGAGCTGTGGGGAAGGAGAAACCCTTCTTGACGGTTGATGGGAATGTAGACTGGTGAAACCACTGTGGAAATTAGTGTGGAGAGTCCTCCAAAAGCTAGGATTAAAAGACCCGCTTATCCCAGCTATCTTCTTTCTGGGTATCTTCCTAGAAGAATTAAAAACATCATACCACAGTGATGCATGTGCACCCATATTTATAGCAGCATAATTTGTAATAGCTGGATCTTGGAAACAACCCAAATGCCCATCACCCAAGGAGGGGATTAAAAATGTGGTCTCTTTATACAATGAAGTACTACTCAGCCAAAAAAAAGATAAACTGGAGAGTTTTATAGGTAAATGGGTGCAACTTGAGACCATATTCATAAGTGAGATAAATCAGACTGACATATATGAACATTGTACTGTTTCCCTGGTGTTAGAAACTGAAAGAGTAAATAAGATCCAAAATATACAATATGCATTGTGAAATGAGAAGAAATTATTCAAAAGGAAAAGGAAACTAGGATGGGAGAAATGGGAAAGGAAGAAAGGGAAAAGGAAAAATATATAAGGTATTTATACTTCTAGTTTTTCTTAGTTCATTGAAAAGAAAGGATAATGATGATATCATTTGGAGAAACTTTTATGCCCATATTTTATACTCTGATTAACTACTTTAAAGATGACAATACTCAGTGCATTAACAATTGTTATTCTCATGAATGGGCAGACCTGGGGTTTTCTCAAGAATACAGTCGCTGGTGTTAGATGGCTGTGGAAGAAGTACAAGCGGGCTAAGATATATCGTAGTACATGCAAAATACCTTACATGAGCAGCTGGCAGTGTGATGCTTTTGTCCTTTAAGTTAACAGGCTCTGCTTATCTTGTCCCGAGGGATGTAAAGGACTAGAAGGAAAAGTACTGTCCTCTTCCCATGGTAGTTTTATTTTGTTTTCTTACTGAAAGACTAGGCCTTATGTTTTAGTACCTACCACAAGTAGTATAGATGTGGTTTAACTTATGAATGCTTTCAAAAAGTGAACTCTAGAGTCTAGAGGGTGAGTACCCAGTGAATCGCTCCATTTATAAATATGCATTTCAAATCCTCTGCTATTACAGTGGTTATAATTCCAAATTTGGTTTTTAAGAGACAGTGAAAGGAAGAACAACCTTTACTGAGGTCTGATCCAGATTAATATGATTCCCAAAAGTTGCTATGAATGAAAGATTTTTAGGTTTAAAATGAAGATTCCCTTGGTTTCTTTTTTACCTGCAATCATTATGAAGCAAATCAAGTGATCTGATTGGCTGTTAACATTATGGACATTACGTTGAGAACAATCAACTAACTTCTTACTGAGCTCCTCCTTTTGTTTATTTATTTATTTTGTTTGGCAGCACTGGGGATCGAACTCAGGACCCTGCGCTTGCTAGGCAGGCGCTTATTCCACTGAGCTATATCCCCAGCCCCATGAGCTCCTCCTTTTAAATAACCATGCACATATTTTTTAAAGTATTTTATAGTGCCATGTAAATTAACAGTTGACAACTTTACAAACATTGTATTGTACCTTCACCTTGGATGGGAATTCTAAGTCATAATTCACATGCAGGTCATTCGTGTTCCTGAGGGGGAACTTGCCAGTCAGATCACAGATTTCTCCCTGAAGGTTTTGCTGACTGTGAAGGACATCTGAGGCAATAGTCTTTGGATTTGGTGTTTTCTTTTAAACATTGGGGGGCAGCAGATTGGTGTTTTGATTTTAATAAAAGTTAACTTTGATGAATTTTTACTGTGAAAATGTATTGTTATTCTCCTGTTATTACATTATGCAATTTTACTGTTTTCCATAAAATAAAATAAATTCAATTTTTAAAAAAGTAATGATAGATAACTTCCCACGCATGGAAAAAGAATTTGACATATAGTTAAGTGAAACATACAGAACTCCAATTAACCATGATCAAAAAACGAAAAAAATAAAAACTACACCAAGGCATATAATAGTCATTCCAGAAATCCAACAGAACAGAGTATTAAAAGCTGTTAGAGAAAAGAAATTATCTATAAAGGAAAGCCCATTGGAGTCACAGCAGACTTCTTAACACAAACCCTTATGTCAAAAGAGCTTGGAGTGAAGTATTTTAAGACCTAAAAGAGAACAACTTCTGGCCTAGATTCATGTATCCCAGAAAATCATCTTTCAAAACTGATGGAGAAATAAGATATTTCCATGATAAAGAACATCTGATAAAATGCATGACCACCAAACCAGCACTCCTAAAGTACTGAAGAATATTCTAGAAAAACACAATGAAGCCAACAATTCCAAGAATATTGACAGAATGAATCCACCAGGCAAGGCAAGCAATTACAAAGAGGGGAAAGAAAGGGAACCAACAACAGGAAAATAATATGACAAGGACAACTTAATACATACCAATTATAACCATCAATTGAAAGAAACCAACTGGCAGAATAGATCAAGAAACAAGATCTAGCAATATGTTGCATACAAGAAAAATATTTAAACTCAAAAAGCAATAGACTGCATATCTAACATAATTGTACTACTGATTTAGGTCACTTTATTGTAAGGAATAGTTGATGATTAATTGTTTGATCAATTTTGCATGTCTACGTCTGTGTTCCTGAATATACACTTAGAAGTTATCAATATGTAATGCAACAACCATTGTAGATTCCCTGTCACCTTGTCTGTAACTCAGTTTTGATGGTACTATTCTTATGCTACTTTGTGTCTGTTTGTTAATATGTTTTTGTTCTTTTACTTTTAAAATAAAAAAAAAAAGCAATAGACTGAAAGTCAAAGGATAGAAAACAATACTCCATGTGAGAGGAATCAGGAAATAAACAGAGGTAGCTATATTGTGCTGCAGACAAAGTAAATTTCAAACCAAGACTAATCAAAAGAGACAAAGAAGGTCACTGCATACTTGTTAAGGAAACAATCCAAGAGGAAAAGATAACAATCATAAATATATATGCAGCAAATGCCAGCACACTGAACTATATAAAACAAACATTAATGGATATGAAAATTCAGAAAAGCATTAATACATTTGTAAAAGTGGACCTTAATACCTCACTGTCACAAATAGATCAACTAGAAAAAAATATCAACAAAGAAATACGAAAGCTAAACCAAACCATTGAACCAGTAGACTTACTAGATATCTACATAGTGTTCTGCCCCACGGCAGAATGCACATTCTTCTCACCTGTATACAGAACTTTCTCCAAATTGGAACACATATTAGCTCATAGAACAGCCTTAAGTAAATGCAAAGGAATCAAAATTATCCCATGAATATTGTCACATCATAGTGCAATGAAATTGGAAATCAATAGCAAAAGAAACCACAAAATTGCATAAATGGGGAAATTAAATAACACCGTCCTGCACAACCAATGGGTTATGGATAAAATTAAATAAGTGGACAGTTTTTTAATATTTTTAATACTCTTGTCAAATAAAGTTAAAGCTACCAAAAATATTAAGTATTATAGATTCAGAAACATTCTTATCACCCAAGTTTAATGAAAAGAACTTAAGATTAAATAAACTGAGCTTAAGTACATGTAGGCACATCATAACAAAGCTGAAAAAATTAAAAGACTAAGTGAAAATTTTAACAGTATATAAAGCAACATTTATCTGACAAGTGACTTCTCAGCATGGTGGAATGATACATGCATATTCAAAGTGTTAAAACAAAAAAATTAAACCTGTCTTGATTTTCACATTTAATAAAAATATCCTGCAAGAATAAAGGAAAAGTAAAGACATTTCAGATAGATAGTTCAACATCTGTAATTACAAACTAAAATGAATATTAAATGGATATTTTTAGACAGAATAAAGATGGCAGAAAATTCTCCCCTCTCCTCTCCCGTCCTCTCTCTTTCTCCCTCTCTCTCTCATCATAGAACCCAGGGCATTTGTACTAAACTACATCTCTGGCATCCCCAGATCTTTTTTATGTTTTAAAATTTTGAATCAGGGGCTTATTGCTAAGTTGGTCTCGAACTTGTGATACTCCTGCCTCAGCCTTCCAGAGTACTGGAATTACCCACATGAGTTATGATGCCGGGCTTCTATGACTAATGCCATACATGCTTATGTACTTGTTTTTAGCTTGGTAGGGAAAAGATAAAATATCCTACTTCCCCTGTATCTCCCATGCCATAGAACCCAACATATGCAACTTCTCAGCTACATATGTATGTGATTTTTAAGATCCACAAATACGATTGTTTTTAACAAGGTAAACTGGACTATAAGACATATGTGATTCATACTAAAGAATCTTAACTGAATTTTGATTTGGGTAAAAAATATCAGTTTGTTGAAGCAGATTAATGCTGCAAAAAGGGCCAAAGAAAATCATCAAATAGTGTAGCTGCTGTTAAAATTCTCAAGTTTTTTCAGTGACTGAAAATATACAGGAAAAAAAAAAAACTAGAGAGATTAAGCTTTACTTGCAGCCAGCAAATAGTCTTATTTGTGAAAAAAGATATATTCCATCTGATATAAGGCTGTCAAAAGTTATATATATGAAAACTAAAGAATGAACTAGATTTACTTTCATTTTATTTTTATTGTTTTATTTTGTACTTTCATAGAGCAAATACAAGGATATTCCAAGAAAAACAAGGGTGTTCAGTGAAACAAAAGCATGTGCTATTTTGATATAACTTTAAAAAAATAAAAAATTGGACCGTATATCTCCTAGTTTTAGTTTGCTAGAATTCTACTCCATACAACACTCCACTTCAAATTATTCTGAAGTGCAAAATAACATTTCAGCTGTCTTGTTTAAATTAAATAGAGCCTTTTCTGCTGCCTATCATGAAATTCTCTCACCACTGTTGCATATGACAACAAAGTTTTAATCACCAAAGCATGTAGTCTGAAGCATGTAATCTTTATTGCTGTGCAACTTGACACATTTTTCCATTGCACTTACTAGTAGGTTATTTTGTGAGATTAAATTTTATATGTTATTAAATGTTATCCTTTAAATTTTTTTTCAAATGTCTTCAGACATGGGAAATAGTTCAACCTAAGGATACCCCTTGAATGAGTCATGGACCGTCTCAAAATAGCAAAAACTTATTTGCCACCAAAATGATGGTCAACGATCAGTATAACAGAACGCTGTAACTTGGCATGCAGAGGTCCTTTAAACACATAACTAGCAGCAATTGATTTTTTCAGAACTCTGAAAATTAACCAAAGGTTTTTCAGCAATCCATAAAATGTTGTCAAGAAGAGCAGTGGAATTGCAGTAAGACGTTGCACTATGTGGGGTCCGGCTTGCTCTCTATCAATACACTTATCTCCGACTCTGCAGCGTTCTTGAAAGTGAGTACCCTCCTCCTGATAATAAATGTGATCAAAATGCCCTGCGTCCACTGAAGGGGGCAGCATGGGTTTGAGCTCCCAAATGGCTCATCTTCATTCTTATTCTACAAAGGAAAACTGTAAAATCCCAACCTGAAGGACATTTTCTGAAAATAAAAATAAAAAAGGAGTATGTGCACATGCCAACTCCACACGAGCAATGTAAACATTATGTACTACCAGCAGGTACAAAAACTAATAGAAGAGGGCAAAAGGGTGGGCAGAGGGGGAAGGAGGCAAGGAAAGGGGATGAAAAAAGAATTAAGACGTGTTATGAGCCTGTACCAACCTCACACAAGGGACATACATAGTGTGTACTACACACACGTACTAATACACTAAAAGGAAAAAAGACGGTTTCAAAAATTAAAGTTCATTCACTGAGAAAATCTTCCTCTAGGACATTTATCAAAAAGTCAAGGTCAGCCATTTTGTACAGCACCTGCAAAGGGTCTTATTTGTACAGAAAAGATAATACCAGCTGAGCCAGACAAGAGGCTTCCCAAAATAAAGAAGGAAATACGTGTAAATCTAGTGAAAGAGTTATCCACAGAAGGGTACATAGATACATAGGTAGTGCTGCTAGGAAAGACTTGATAAGGCTTGGCCCATTTCTGTATAATCGAGAGCTCCGTGTAAGCAGAGGTGGCAAGCTGCTAGATGGCTCATGTGTGCCTCAGGACCTCATCTAACCATTTGCTGATCACTCAACTACCAGGCAGAGACTTCAGGGAACTGACTGTAGCAAATAATAAGCGACATTCCAAGAAACAAAAAGGCATGGTGCTGAGAGTGCAGTAAAGCAGTCAAAATAAACTTTCAAGAAGGCCTGGATAGGCTATTAGTAGGAAAAAACCTTTTAATCAACAATTAAAAATATACCAAAATAAGACAAGGAAACCATGTGAAAAACATTAAAGTATGAGAACAAGGTTTCAATCAGTGGAGCTTATCAATATAAATTGTAAAGGAACAAAATGAAAAATTTGAAATTGAAATAAAAAATGCAGTCTAATAGTGCTCGATGGTACATTTGAGGTGGCCAAAGAACTTGAAAATAGATTAACTGAGATTATCCAGTCTGAGGTACATAAGAACATTTAAAGTGATAAAATCAGCATAGTACTGGCAAAAAAAAAAAGCAGATATGTGGATCAATGGAACAGATTAGAAGATGCAGACACAACTACAAACAAACTCAACCACAAAGGGGCCAAACAAGTTCACTAGAAGAAAGATACCTTCTTTAATAAATGGTGCTGAAAAACCAGCTCTGCACACACCAAAGAGTAAAACTAGACCCATGTCTATCACCATGTAATGGACTAAAGTCAAATGGATGAAATATCTAAATATTAAAACATAAACACTAAATCTACTGGAGGAAAAAGTAGGTAGAAATCTTGAAGACATAGGGGAAGGCAGAGAGTTCACGAGCAAAAACGAAACTGCACGCGAAATACCTCAAAGAATGAACAACTTGGATCTCATCTTATTGAAAAGTCACATCAAAAAAATCCCCAACAGAGTAAAAGGAAAACTCACAAATTGGGGAAAAGTTTTAGCCAACTTTCTCTCAGACAAAGAACTTTTACCTAGAACATGTAAAGGATTTTTTAAAAATCAGGCACCCAAAATTCAAAGATCCAATTCAAAATTGGGCATCTGAGATGAATTCATATTTCTCAGATGAAGAAATACAAATGACAAATAAATATATGAAAAAATGTTCAACATCATTGGTCACTCACGAAATGCAAATTAAAACAACACGGAGATTCCATATCACCCCAGAAAGAATGATTGTCATCAAGAAGTCAACCAATGATAAATACTGGGGGGGCTGGAGGGAAAAAGGAACCTTTCTCCTCTGCTGGTGGGAGTGTAGACTAGTGCCACCACTATGGAAATCAGTTTGGAGATTCCTCAGAAAACTAGAATCAGAGGTCCCATTCAACCCAGCTATCCCCTTCCTGGATATTTTTCCAGAATTGAAAACATCATACTACAGTGAGATATGTGCACCCATGCTTATAGCAGCACAATTTGTCATAGCTAATTTTTGGAAACAACCCAGATGCCCATCAACTGAGGAATGGACAAAAAAGATGTGGTATTTTTACACAATGGAGTATTAGCTATAAAGAAAGAGATAAACTCCAGGCTTTTATAGGTAAATGGATGCAAGTAGAGACCATACTCAAAAGTGAAATAAATCACAGCCACATGTATAAACATCACATTGTTTTCCTAGTGTAAGAACCTGAAAGAGTAAATAAAACCTAAAAGGTACAATAGATATTGGGAAAGGGAAGGAAACTGTTCAAAGGGAAAGAACAACCGGGATGAAGGAAAAGATAAAAGAAAGAAAGGAAGGGGAAAACATAGCTGTGATAATTATACTGCTGATATCTATATGTTTATTGAAAAGAACAGTTCATGCTAAAATTTTTTTGACCAATTTTGCATGCTTATATCTGGTAATCTGAACAACTAATTTGAAGACAACAATATGCAATATAGCAACCATAGTTGAATTCCTACCATCTTGATTAGTGAAACTGTGTCATTTCTAATATTTTAAAATTATTTTTTATTCTCTTTAATTGTTTGATCAATCTTGCATTCTTACATCTGGTAATCTGAGCAACTTCATTCATGATAACAATATGTAATATAAAAACCACTGTTAATTTCCTATCATCTTGTTTTGAAATTCTGTACCATTTTTATTGTTTTTGTGTTGTTTTCTTTTTATCTTTGTTGTTGTTTTGCTTTCTTTTTTCTTTAAAAGAAAAAATTAAGAATAAGTTAGAAACTCCGTGGGGTCACCATCAAGAGTGCATTTGTGTGTGTGTGTGTGTGTGTGTGTGTGTGTGTGTGTGTGTGTGTTTACCCAGGTTGGGCTCAAACTTGAGGTCTTCCTGCTCAGAGCAGTGGCAGTACAGGTATGCAGCACCATACCAGACTTCTTTTCTTCTCCCAGCACTGGAGACTGAATGTAGGGTTTCTGCACTGAGCTACATCTCTGGTCCTTTTTATTTTGAGACAGGGTCTGTCTCTAAATTGCCCTGGCAAGATTCCAATTTGCTCTCCTCCTTCCTCAGCCTCCATGAATGCTGGGAGTACAGGCTTGTACCACCATGCTGGCCATATGTATAGATGTGTATTTTAGAATCCCAAAAAGAGAAATAAGAAAGGAGAAGGAAGGATGGTTCAAAACTACTCATTTGATAAAAATATTAATCTATACGTCCAAGGAACTCCAAGTAGATGTCTTATGCCTACATTACTTTGTTGAAAAACAATAAGACAGAATCTTGAAAGAACCACGAGAAAAGCAACACATCATACACAAAGGGTCATCCCTAGCTAAGGTCAGTGGTGAATTTCTAATCAGAAACTGAAAATGCCAGGGGATTGTAGGACGTCAGATTCTTCACATAAAGGCTAGAATTTGTGCCTTGCTTCTAGAGGATGCAGCATAGAGCGGTAGACTAAAAGTAGAGAAACTAGCCACACTAACCCAGTGATGACCCAGTGCTAAGTCCTGCTGATGGCATACGTCTTCAGTATTAATCACGTGGATCATTAACTCCTTGGCCTTCCTACCTCCAACCCAGAACAGTCTATTCATGAGAAAACTATCACACATGTTTCAACTGAGAAACAATCTACAAAATTCTCAGTCTGCACTCTGACAGACCAGAGGCTACATGATAAATATAAAAAGCCTAACGTTTAAGTGATGGTATGGTAATGAGGGACGTTACCATCGTGAGGCATACAGAGTGTTACGGTTTCCGTCTCCTTGTGCTCTTCATTGCTTTCTGGCTGACATCATTAGCTTCTAGGTACTATTCTCATTCTTTTTTCATTAAGCTTCTGCTTTCTTTGTTTTGCATTTTTGTTTTGTTTGTTCTCTAGTTTGGTTTCACCTCAGTTATTCATATTTTCAAAAACATAAAATGTACTTAGAGGACCCTGGGTGGACCGTCTGCAGATGTTTAGCAATTTAACTCTAAAAGCACTGAACCCTAACTGCATGTAGATTAGGAGAAAGAGGCCTAGATAAATGTTAACAGCAAAATGGAGGACATTCTAAAAATATAACTTTCTGATTGATTAAACTTTTCCTTTTGGTAGTTTTCAATCTTTAAAATAGGGAAAAATCACATAAGGAATTACTAAAATGCAGAAATATGAGTTCTATACACAGGAATTCTGACTCAGTAAGCTCTAAGTCATACCCTGGAATATGGAATAACCCAGTAGGTACATATATCTGTAGATAGATTTATTTAAATAACTTTTGAGTTTAATTATTTAAAGTATAATTATAATTATTATAATTATAGAGTATAACAATTAGAGCTTAATTATTCAGAGCATAATTTGAGAGATTTTAGAAAATAACATGAATTTGTTTTTACCTGTAATTTATACTTTTCTTCTAATAGCATAGTAAAAAAAAAAGTCTACTTAATCAAAGCTTCTGCTTATCTTTTCTATAAAAAAATCTATGAAGTTTCTCATTTAATTGCTCATGATATCTTCTCTTAAAAGTTGCTCATTTATAAAGATTACATGGGCTAAATCTTTTATTAAATGATGCAATAAGAAACAGGCACCACTGCAAACATTCTCACATTATTTGGAAATTTTCTGCCATTATGATTTTGTTTCAAGAAAAATTAGAGGAGTCCCTAAGATTACCTTATTTATTAGGCATTAGTATAGAAAGCTGAGCTGAAAAAAAGGCGTTACTGTTGAAATGATGAACTTGTCTCTTTCCTCACTTGTATATGAACCTATAAACGCTAATCAGATGTGGGGCTCACATCGATTTGTCACTTACTTCCTTTCACTGAGAAAATAGAAGTAGATGATCTACATCTATCTCGCTATTCTACAAACACGTGCGTAGAGTGCAAGTATGAGTGGAGACGCCAATGCTTCAGTGTTTCCAACTTGCACATGTCCCAGCACCTGTGTTACAGTCACTCTTGGAAACTATTTGCATTTCCGTGCTATGAGCCTGTGCGCTGAACCTGACTACAATACTAACTAGCATTCTATTTCCAGATGGCTCCTATTACCACTTAATTACCTCAACCCTGGATTTATTTCAAACAATTTACCATGGTCAGGGGTCACATCCCAGTACAACGTTACTGAGATCAAGTATTTTTGGTTACAGGTCTATGGTTACAAGAGTTCAGGAATAGCCTTCTTTTTTTTTTTTTTTTTGGCGGTACTGGGGATCGAACTCAGGGCCCTGCACTTGCTAGGCAGGCGCTTATTCCACTGAGCTATATCCCCAGCCCCAGGAATAGCCTTCTTTAGAGTGACTGATAGACCATTCACTAAAATCCATGAATAAAGGTATGAATCCAAATTAAAGTTGTAATAAAACTATAAAAATCTTCCAACAATTATGCACAGTCACAATTATTATTGGTTTTACATTTCCCATTAATCACTTCTAGGCCTTTTGGCTAAAATCAAGTGCCACTGTCCCATTAAGTGAGTTGGAAAGAACCAAAGGAATCCATTCATTCATGCATTTTTTTGCTCCTTCATTTATTCCATCTTCTGATACTTATTGAGAGCTTATTGTATGCAAAGAAAACAGGTATAGTCCTCTCAAAACATTTGCTCTATCGTAGAAGAGAAAATTACAACTTATTGTCAAAATCTCCTGAAGATAACATGTAAAAGATAATAATCAGATGTCAAGTGTTTAAGAAAGCTCTGGGGAATTTTATCTTCTCTAAGCTACGCTTTTTAGTCTTGATACTGATCAGAAACATATGGGTTGGAGACAGTAAGTAAGTCTGAATTTGGAATCTGACACTATACAATATTCAGATTGTTTTCTTATATTTAAGCTTTAACCCATTACAAAATAAAACATACATACAACTAACATAGTTCTCAGCTTAATTATCTGTCTGTTGGGTTTTAATAGTCAAAGTAGCATAAATTGTATGCATTGTGTATAGATATTATATACATACAATTGGTAGAAGGATTTTTTAATAAAAAAGTCATAATATCCTTAAAAGAATTTGGTGTTGGACACAAAATAAATGGAATAAATTACCTGTGTCATATTTAAGTATATGGGAAGGTGAGAGAGGGAAAGAGTGTACTTGTGTTTGCATTTTTTTCCATAAAAGTTCTGAGTCCCATGGTTTGGGATCTGGAGAATGTCTTGTTTGTATCCCACACTGCTTATTCCTAGACAATTTTACTTAAGATGTCTTGCTTAAAGGTCTTCCAACTTACTCTCTTCTTTTACTACTTATTTAAAGAACATTATCCTTTCAGAGTTTTCTAACTTTTTTCCTATAGAAGATGCCCCTCATATGATTTATACAGGGTCACCACATTTTTCACTGCATCTCTGAATATGCCAACTGAGTGACACTGTATTTGCATCTACTCTGGTTCTCCTAATCCTTATTTTTCCCTCAAACCTGTGCTACCCCTGGCCACAGGAACATGTGGTTATGGCAATGGGATGATGATATTGTAAAATGCTTTTTTACACAGAAAACTAATTTCTTGCCCACTCCATAATACAAGATCCCATGGTGCTACCCGCGTAACACAGTAGTCATCTCTACTGATAGCTGCTCAAGAGAGCTTCCCATTAACCCCAAGAGTTACGATGAAGGTAAGTTACGACGTACAATTCTTTCTATAGGGTGCTACTGGTAAAATTTTTTTGACATGCTATTATTTTTAGAGTGCATGCCAGTTTTGCATGATCCTGACACAAACCTCTCAATGGGATTACAGAACCCTTGTATGTGGCAATGCCACAAAAAACTGTGGAGATCGGAACAGGAGCCACATGATAGAGTACTGACCTACCATCTCTTATAATCATCACCCAGTTAAGTCAAGAGCAATACACTCTATTTATCTTAAGTTCTATAATAATATCAATTTGTAGTATACTTTCTGTGTACATAAATTTAAAGATATTTTTATTTCTAAAAATCACCTGGCCCTCACATACTCTGAAATTTTAAAGTAATCAAAAGTTGTCCCTAATATAATCCTCCAGTATTTCTGCCCAATGTTGTATGTTGGTTTATTTCAGAAAAATAATTCCTTCTGTTCCAAAGATTAGTTTATGGGTTTTTATACAACAATCTGATTGTCACTGAATCAAGAGTTACAGACTAGACATATAGCTGATCTTTGTTGTTCTTCCCAATGTGTCTGGGTTTTTCTCAGGAGATTTTTTAATGTTACTAAAAGTACTTTTACTGTGAATGTCCTTTGGGCATTAATTCATCAATAATTAATTAATTAATTAATTAATTCATCAATAAACAACAGTGACTACTCACGTTTATCTTGCTCTGCTTCCACTCCCTCACTTTCTGTGTCACTGGGCAAGAGCCAGGGTTGATGAGCTACCTGCAGTTGCTTTAAGGATTCATCCTGCCAGGGAGAAAATTATATAGATTAAACTCTAGATTAACACCATAAACAACAACACAAGCGAACAGTTCAGTCTCTACAACCTTCATATTCAAAAACTATAAGAATGTCTCCACTACAGAGAAGAGCATTAAATTTAATTCATATTCATGTCATAGACATGAGCCATGGAATTATAAACCATTTCTAACATTCTCCTTTTAATAAGATTTAGAATCTAAACTATGTTCCTCTTCAATTAGTATTTTTAAGGATATGCTAGCACTCACTCTTAAAAATATCATCAAATATTCCATTCAAATGTTCATAAAATTGAACAAACTGTGCTTCTTTCCAATCAAAGTTTAAATTTTCTTTCATGAGAATGAAGATCAGTAAGTAGTGTTCAGGAAACACTGGATTTTATCCTTCTGTGCTACTTTACTCTCCGCTTTCTTTTCTCACATATATTTCTGGATCGGTCATCAAACTCAGGTCCTTGCCCTCGCCAAGCAGGCACTTGTGCTGCTGAGCTGTATCCCAAACCTTCTTCTGGCATCTTTCTGGAGTTCTTGGTCTTTGTTTTTTCCCAAATTTCCAAGTTCAAGACATCCTTCTGCCTTGGTGTCCTGACTAGAGGGACTACAGATGCATACCACTGCACCCAACTTCAATTCCTTATATTTGCTAAAATATTTCTCAATACTTGTTACTTTTTTTCTTTTCTATCATTGGCCCAAAGTAGAGCCCCATCAGCTCCTATTTTAACTGTAATAATAGCCACCTTTGAAATATTTTAAAACCAAGTTTTGTATACTCTCTAATTTTCCCCACTGGTTACCAAGCTCTATAACATAATTGTTGCTTTGCTGATAATCCTTCAGCAGCTCTTTCATTAGCTCTAAAATAAAATCTAAATTAAGACCCTTCATGATCCATACTTGTTAGCTTGACCAGCCACATTACCTTTCCATTCTATCTCCAGCTAACTAGCTGTAATTAATGGGTAGCTTTAAATGTAAGCTAACAGGACATTTCACACTACATTTCCTATGTCTCTCAAACATTACCTCGCTCCAAAGCTCAGGTGTCACCTCACCTGGAAGCCTTCCCTCACCCTGCAGGCAGGGTTATTCCTCTAGTCCTTTATGTGCCTGCTGTACTGATAGAACAATTACTGCATTGCACTGTCCTTTCATATTTTCCTTCCTCAATAATAACATGAGAGGGCCTTGAGGGCATGGGTAACTATTTTCTTTTCTGCATTTTCAAAGTCCATTATAGTGCCTGCCACAAAATAGGAGCTCAGAGAGTAAATATTTTTGTGGCAGAAAATAACAAAGAAAAGAAAAGAGGAGAAAGAGTAACGAAGGAGAGGGGAAAGGCAGGTCTCCTTTTCAACAAAATAAGTAGCAATTTTAAATCTATTCAGTAAAATTCAAGAAAATGTTTTCAAATATATTTTGAAAGTTAAAAACAAAAATCAATATGACTTATTACCTCACTCTTTCTACCTTTCAAACTCATTGTTTTTGCTATTTCAATTATTTTTTCCTCCAACTTGAGCTATTTTCCCTTTTTGTTCACATAAATACCAGTTGATTAAAAAGCCCCACCACAATCCTTGAAGTTTAAGAAACATATATTAGGAAATGTTAAATGTCTAATTTGCTTTAAACAGCTTCCACAGGAGAGAAATATCCTATTAGCTAACCTTTGAGTTTGATGGTAATTTCTAGGGAAGCTCAATCCCAATCAAAAACTTCGAAACTGATTGTATAGCTTTTCACAGGGGTACGGAAGTAAGAGGGACAGCTAGTGGGCAAAGCACAGGGGCGACTGCAGGCAAGTGAAGCTACTCTGCATAATAGAAAGCCCCAGCATCAAACATGTGTTGAAATCTGTAGAGCTTTATTCACTGTATAAACCTTAATGTGTACAAAAAAAGATCAATTGGGAGACTTGGGAATCTCAGGATGAAAGACAAAAGCACACACACGCACACGCACACGTGCGCGCACGCACGCACGCACACACGCACACGAATTGAAATGCATCACGAAGACACATGAAGCAATCCCAAAGCAGTGAGAGGAGAATCAAGTGCTGACCTAAGTAATTCTGAAAGTGCCTGGAGCCTGAAAGACCAAACACAAAGGGATTGAGAGTGGGATTCACGGGCATACAAATGAGTACTTCTGAAAACACCATCGTATTCTGAAATTAAGTAGTGAAATAAATGAATGCCAGATGCTTTCTCACTCTTGCAGGAGGAGAAAGACAAGAAAGAGGAGAAGCCTGGAATAACCATGTGTGTGCAAGCCGGAGACACCAAGGTAAACTCGTGTTTAGCTTTCCACACGTGCAATGGTTACTCATAATAATATTTATAGATGATGGTGGATATTAGTTATTAGAAACTCTCTATCTCCACGCTCTTACAGCTGCAAGGACTTAGCAGCAATGATAGTAGTAACAAACACATCGACCACACAAATCTTGGTCTGTAATATTATTCTCCAATGAACGAATCAGAGCTCTTGGAGAAATTCTTCAGTGTAGAACTCACTCATTTGAGGGAGGAAATATACACGATAAGTTAGGACACCTTATAAATCCAAAAAGGAAGCATCTTCAAATACACACACGCAATACAACGGTGGGGTATATCAAAAGGGTAAAGAGCCAGCTAAAGGTATCAGTAGGCAAAGCTAGAACAATTGGAGCAAAAACCAAGTAAAAGACGATTGGGTTATTAATGAAAATATAAAACAAATATCCATAAATTCATAATGATAGAAATAAATGATTGAATCAATATATGAATAAGTAAAAATACACAAATATACACGCAGGGGGATTTTCAATAATTTATGCAGATATTCTGTCCTTGAAGAGATAGAAGATAACATCTCATTCCTTAATTGCAACCTGTGTATTGTGATCTTCTTTTAAAAGGTAAAATGAAAAGGGTGACAAGAATAATACCTTCATAACAGAAAAACTTGACACGTACATCCTGAGGCCAGGTAATCAAGGCGAACAACAACACCAATAAATTATATAGGTAGTATATACCTTGGATAGGACATGATCAAAGTGTAATTTTATCTCTAAGTTCTTCATCTTTAAAACCACATTATAACAATCTAATTATGAAAACAACACTAAGCGAAGAACAACCTTAAAAATATCTAACCAATACTCCTCAAAACTATTATGGCCATAGAACACAAGGAGAGACTAAGAAAGGTTGCAAAAGAAAGAACGCAAGGAAATAGAAGTACTACTTGTCACATGGTATCTAGGACAGTGTCCTGGCACTAAAAATGATAATAAAAAATACTCTGGAAAGCTAGACAAAGGGTATATTTTATTACTAAAAGTATCAATAATGGGCTATGAATTGTGAGAAATACAGATACTAACACCAGGTATTAACAATACTTGAAATTGTATAGGAGATAACTGTTCTAATCAAAATGTTTATTTTAAAAATTGAAAGAAAGGAAGACAAAATTTTAAAAGTAATCTTCATTTTAAAAATAAGAACGCAACACCTTTAGCAAGGGCGGCTCCTGGAAATAGTGTATTATTCAGATTACAGCTTAAATGCCTGTCTAAAGAAGATGGGATCCAAGAGAAATGCTCTTGCTCCAGCAGTCAGGAGGACCAGCTTTTTACCTGGGGGGTCTACGGGCATGTGACTCTCCCTCTTAGCATGGATTGAAGAGGGTGAATGTGCTAGATCAGATGATGTCTAGTACTTCACAAGTGGTTTTGTCTAGTTATCACTTCTTTAGATAGCTGAAGGTATGGGCTACCGAAAGGAAAGTTTGGGAAAATGTAAAGATGTTAAATCTTACAATATACCACATACACATAAATCACGTTCATTTCCCACATTTTACTTAACTTTTTAAATTTTGTTTTAGTTATTAGATTTTGCCTTAGAGCTCTGTAGCAAAGAAGCAGCTTCACTGTGAAGGTTCTTAGATTTAAAATTTTGGAACCATGTATTATGTGATAAAAATGAAATTTCAGAAGTTTTCATATTAATAGGAAAGGAAAAATCACCTTCATGAATTTTATTCAGAAATAGAATATGCAATCTCCTATGTTTAAAGAAGAAAAATTTTTAAATGATTGAGTTTTATAAGCTAAAATCAAATGGCTAAAGCTCTTCAGTTAAAAACAGTAAGTTTAAAGTTACCATAGAAAAGTCTTCACTAAAAATTATTTTGGGTTATTAAGTTTTTTGTCCTATATACTGAAATTCATCTGTATAAGAAAAGTTATAACTACCAAGTCAATTTTGTAACGTTTTTGTCCCACACAGTACAAAATGCAGCAACACGATTGATTGATTTCCAGTCTTACAGCTTTCTTCCTGAACAGATAAGCAGCCTTAACTGGCCTTCATTTACTGCAAATTACATAAAGAATAAATGAAACACTAGCTCAATGAAATATGTAGTTGGGAAGAACTTTGAAATGTTGAGTTATTAGAATCATACACATAGAACAAATATTGCTACTAATGGAAGGTTTAAGTTTTACTTTGGCTTTCCGTAAAGTAGAGCTGGTAATATAATACCCCTGTTTACTTCATCAGGGCAGCGCAATGCATGTCCAAAGCTGGGCCCATCAGCCTAATGACTTCTGATGGGATCAAGAAGCTAAAATCTTGAACATTTTTAAAAACAAGAGCTCCTGTGTTCTTCTTTGCTAAGTTTAGTCAATAGTCTTCTTTAGGAATATTAAACTATTTCTGAGTGTACTATAAATTTATATTCCTAGGAGTGAGGTCTTTGGGTTGCTTTTAAAAGAAATGCCACGCATTCTTTTTCTGAACCACTTTCACCTTTAGTGCAGCCAGTGCCTAGGGACCAGGAGTGGTGGGAAACAGTGACACGGATCCTGTGGGAAACAGTTGCCAGTCCCAAGTTAACGTAGCATCCTATCCACTAACAGAATAAGTGCTTTCTAAACTTTACAGTGCTGTTACTCTACATGGATAGCTTATTTACAGATTCCTTGAATGCAGTCAGTCAGTAATTCATGTCATACGTGGGCATGCAAGTTTCATGTAGAGGGAAAAAAATCCCTTTGTACAAAATCTGAACATTGGCCACTTCAATTCTGAATCAACTAAGTACTTTACTCCATGGGTGTAAGTATGTAAATAGTGCGCCAAATACTTGTTTCCAGCTTTCAGAGAGGCTTAATTACCTGCATTCTACTTCTCTCATTGTAGAATCTTCATAAATAAGGACCCCTGAAACATGGTATATTTGGAAAATATAGTAACACAAAACGCAGCGTGGTTTCTACTTCAAGAAGTTTAAAATATGTTTACAAAGGTGGATCAAAAAGTATAGTGAATATTTAAATTAGAACCTTACTAGAACAAAAGACACATGGCCAGGAATGATGGGATAAGTATGTTTGTATGTAAGGGGGAGCCTTGGGGGGAACTGATGGCGAGGTGCTTTTTACTGTAATAAAGTTTCTAAAGCTAAATACTCACTGTAGTTTTTATATGGGAATTTTCTTTTTTTGACTTTTATTAGTAGTTGTCTGCAGTAGGTGATGATTACTTCCGCTGTAGGGAACTTGTACAGCAGAGAGCATTTTAACTACCTTCTTTTCTCCTCTCTCTCCATCTCCCCTTTATTTTTTTCCTCTGTAATGTTTAAATCGTGTCTTCTACTAGCTACCACTGACAAAGAACTGATCATATATACTTCGATTAAAATGATATTCCCCATATACAATTTACATAGCTGAATTAACAAGTTTGCAAGTAACTTCCTGTTTGGATTTATTAATGAAATGTTCTCTATGATTATGATAAAGTCTGTAAGGCTTTTTTTTTTTTTTTTGGCAGTAATGTGGATCGAACTCAGGACCTTGTGCTTGCCAGAAAATCTGTAATTTTTAAAGCGAATTACAGTTCTGTAGCCTACTTCTTTTGGGAATTGTAAAATAGAATTATTGTGAAATGGAAAGAAACTACTCAAAGGGATAGAAAGACTGAGATGAGGAAAAAGAGAAAAGAAAGAAGGGAAAAATATGTATATACGTATATACAAGGGAGTTAAGATTACTGATTTCTATTGCTTTATGGAAAGGAACAGTTAGTGTTTAATTGTTTGATCACTCTTACATGACTTTGTTTAACTGAGTAGCCAATTTGAAGATAACAGTATGTAATACAGCAATCATTGTTAGTTTCTTAAAAAAAAGAAAAAGAGCTAAGTTTGGGTGATACAAGTTTGAATGAATAAGATCTGGGAAAAGAAAAAGATGACCTAATACAGTATTTTGAAAAAAATATGATAGATTGTAGAGAAACATTTCAAATAAATGCAAAGTCCTTACCTAAATTTACATGGCAAATTTACCGTAGGGCACTACACTATGAATAGGATTAAATTCCCTCTTATTTGGTAACACAGCTAACTCTATTTGGTGGCTTTTCTTTCCAAGGAAACTATAGTATAAAGTTGCAGATGACTTTAAAAATGAGAAAAGATTATTGGGCATAGTCTATGAAAAACAAGTCATTTTCTAGCAGACCCTTCTAGTTATCAGATTCTACAGAAGCTCCAAATTTTTCACTGACTTTAGTTATTCTACAAGTATGCAATTGGTAGAAAATTATTTAAAAATGTAAATGACTTGTCTATATAAATGCAAATTCCACACATTAGATGGGGTTAATTACCATCATATGGTTATTCATTCAGTTTTGTCAGTTTTTGTGCTTGTTTATAAAATAATTTCAGCATCCTTCCCCTGACTGTGTATGTGAGAGTTTGAATTCCCCTTTCAACCATTTGTAGCATCTTGGTTAGTTCCTCAGTGTTATAAATTTTTGACACATTCATTGCATTTCTATATGAAAGTCACAATTTCAACTTTTTAAAAATTATTATTTTACGGCACATATCTCTTCTTAATGAATGTCAATGACCATTTTTCTCTAAAAAAATCCTACTTCCTATATAGAATAAAATTTTGATCATAAATGAGAGTTATTTTAAATGTTTAAAAAGTAAATTTCTGTAAGGATAAAAGGCAATTTATCTTTTCATCTACTCTAGATGACAATATCATGTACTTTCCATCAGGAATGCAATCGGAATTCGATTATACTAGAGATCTCAGAATAAAACACCAAGAGAAATAAGACAGGCATAAGAAATGATTCTGAGGGTTTTGGAGTTTTTTTGCATAAAATTGATCTCCTTTCCAGTTCAGATGGTACAGCTGGCAAAAGCTACCTCAACAGATATGAAAAAGGCTCGCCTGCATTCTGTGTTGCTTTTCCTGTCTGACATCCTCACAGATTGTGAAGCTTCCACTTAGCACCTTTCATGAGTTCACACTCCTGTGCGTTCTGGCCTTCACCAACTAACTTTTTAAAGTTGTGAGGGATTTCTTCACGCTGCTTTCTAAAAATCTGAAAAAAATCACTCCAATCTTTAGTTCTTCATAGTTTCTTAATCTTTAAGTTGATAATGTTACCTGATATACATATATTTATATCACATTACATCCTGTTAATGATTAGATTTTTAATCATTGCACTGTATTGATTCCCAATTTTTCATATGAACAGTGTGATATTTTAAATAGATTAGTTTCTCTACAAAGAGTATGACAATCAAGGTTTGGAAGTATTGGAATTCAAAAGGGAATTCAAACTCACACATACATAGTCAGGTGAGGGATGCTGAAATTATTTTATAAACAGCTGCAAAAACTGGCAAAACTGAGTGAATGACCGTATCATGGTAATGAATCCCATACTAACATGTGGAAGTTTGCATTTATATAGACAAGAGTCATTTGCATTTTCTGTAAGTTGTTTTCCATGCTATACATTCCATTCTGTACATTCCAAGGAACATTAATATTGTTATTCTAAAAGCTAAAACTGCTATGATACAAAACTATTTTTACCTAGATTTATCAAATACCTTATATGTTAGAAGCATATATTTAAAAAAAAATTTACTTTGATCTATTTTCAGGATTAGGAAAAGTAGATTATCTAAAATACCTCTTTTTATTAGATAAAAAATACAAATACTAGTCTGAAAAAACAAAACATTAGAAAATAGAAAATGTAGAATGAAACTTACATTTTAGCTTTACTTTTAAGAGAAACTATATTGTTTCTTTAGTTTTGGTTCACTTCTAAACAAGATTGTCTAATGTCGTGTGGTTATGATTCTGTCTCATCTCATTTTTTCAAAGGACTGTGTGAAAAAAACCTCCGATATTTTAATCTGCAGCGTCTTTCAATCTTTAGCAAAAATGTTAAATACATAAAATGCAAACACTGTGGTTTATTTCAGTTTCATTGTACCTAAATAAAAAAGTTTGCTAGCTCAGTTTTAAATTCAGTGCATCCACCACTTACAAATATTGTTCTTTATTGTTTACTGATCCAAGCATGAAGAAAAGGATAAAAGTGAAATAATAGTATAAGTGAGAAACAATATAATTTTATAGCTCATATTCCAAATGTTCCCAATGGAGAAAAAACTGAATGTAAATTTCCTAAGGATCAAATGGATAAAAGTCTGCAGAAAGAAACTGTTAATGTTAATAATTCACTAATCAAAGTCATTCTTATAGTTTTAATGTAAATGAAAATCATCTATTGGTTTAAGGAAGAGTTAACATATAAGTGCTGATCAATAACAGGTGAAAACACTATGTAATATTAAACCCCATAGGGATGCAAAGTTTACATGGGGCAGTTCACATATATTTGCAGAACTAGAGCTGGAAATCTACAATGAATATGATGAGTTAGAAGATTTTATTTCTCTAATAAACAAACAAAAAAAAAACATTACCAAGAGTTATATGAGTCAACAGGACTTAGCAATTTATTGGCAAAGCTGTCTTCTTCAACAGCAGTTGACAAAAATTTGAATGTACTAGAATGTGTGCAGTTAGTGTCCAGAAGAAACACTGGGAAGCACACTTTATGGAAGTACTTCTTAGCAGGCAGTTGTGTTTCTGAACCACATGGGGATCATGCCAGGACAAACATGTTAATTCCTTCAGGCTCAGTAAGTTCTAAGGTTCTATATTTATGACTAATTCTGAGATGGTACTGATATCGGAGCCAGAGGACCATCCACTGTGGAGCAAGGCCTTTAAGCACTCCCGCTGAGAAGGCACAGATTCTCCACCTTCTTGGCTCATTCAGCAGTTACATTTATACACAATATGAACACATACCTCAGACACTGGTGGTTACAAAGCCAACAGAGAACTACAAAGATGGGAACTTCACAATTAGTACACTATTCATTCTCCTGTTTCTATCATCAGTATGCTACTCATTTTCAAAGGAGTAAAGGTGGTACCAGGGCCTTAGTACTCTCCTTCCTCCCCAGTTAGAACTAGGCAGCGCAGGTTACAAAAGGCACTGAGACCCGTTCTGGGAGGCCCGCCAACTTCAGCTACGCAGACGTAGAGAGCGCTAGAGCTTAGGCGACCACAACACCCTGCAGGGAGGCTCTGCTGGTGGCTACCTTGAAAATAGCGTCTTCCTACTTTGGGGAAACATTAATTACTTTGACGTATTCTCCTTAATCTCTGCACTATGTTCATAAAGTTGAAATTTACTGCTGATGTTTCCATCTTACAAATGTTTTGTTTTTCTCCATAGACAAGTATTTTGACTTTTCCAACCCGAACACAAACATCTATCTAGTTCCTTTCTATCCTTTTGTGACTCCTTCTCCATGTGCTTTGGCAAAGCTTTAGCCACCTCTAATAAGTATGTAAACCTTAAGAGGCTGCTACAGACTCTAATTTTCCCTAAGTGATACTTGGAAACAAGTTAAAGTATTGGTGCACTATTCTGAATAAATACATATAGCCTATTCAGGGGGCACAGGACAGCTTTTGGATGGATTTGTATGTGTGGGATTTAATTAGAGAAACATACACTATCTTGCTGAGGGAACATCCAAACCAAATATTTGGTGCTACTGTAATCAAGCCCCTTCCCGGCCGCTTCACCTGCAGCAGATTCACGCGGTTCATTTGGTCACCGCTGTGGTTTGGCTTCAGGTCAAGCTCTGGAACTTCTGTCCACTGGTTTTCCTGAAAGCTCTAAAATACTTTGCACAGTCAAATGACGTAAAACACCCTTTAATATCTTCAGCAAATAACTTATGAATCTGAAGTGTTTTGCAAAAGAGTTATACCATATATTTAAATAATTGAGACAGCATTCGGTGGTTTTTTTTTTTTTTTTTTTTTTTTTTTGTGGTACTGGGGATCGAACTCAGGACCCTGCGCTTGTTAGGCAAGCGCTTATTCCACTGAGCTATATCCCCAGCCCCAGCATTCGGTGTTATAACTAGCCATACGACACTGTGATCAGCATTTATCACATGCACCAACACCCATCTAGCATTAGATTGTCCTTTAAGTAATAAATGATTGTCTGTTCTACTTTTGTTCATGCTCAATATAAAACATGTGCTTTTTTATTAGGCTATCAACAAATGTTTGTGAATCAAAATATATGAAAACAGCATCAGGTTCATGAGGTTTTACCTGGTTTTTCAGGATGGTTGAATTGATACAGTATCTCTACGAATGAGGATCCAAAATTACTTTGATGACATGTTACTTTTGTGGGCATGACCAGGGAATATATATGGCTTAGGAGCCCTACAGGTAAGTGTAGAAAACTCAAAGTGAGTTTTCCATCTTACGTCATGCACTGATTTCAGGCTATGTATACAAGGCCAACTTGAAACTCACTTCTTCGGGGTAGTTTTTCAGTGAAGATCCTCCACTGGAGGCTTCTCCCTAGGAGCAAAGAGCAATAGATGTTGAGAAAGTGAAGAATAGGGGACAGAAAGGGTGATCATGGAGGGTCCTGAGGTCAAAGAGCTGTGCCAGATCCTTCCCCTTCCCAAGCCTGCCTGGCTGACTTACGATGTTATCAGTCTGACAGCCTCGTACTCTTTGAAGGAGAATTTTTTTCAAGGCAGTAAACAAATAACCAGCTAGAGTCATAACTGAATTTTAGAGCAGAATTTGAAATTTAAACAATTTTTCATCGTTAATTCTTAAAATGAGGCAAAGAAAAGCAGTCACTAGTTCTGTATTCTATAAATTTGTGTGGAGATCTATCACCCGACTTAATATTGTATGGAAAGAGAACACATTCTTAACTTTTAAATCTGGTCTTTACATTCAATCTTTCTCACTTTACTAGCATTTAATTAGTAAGTTTTCTATTATCTGTGTATTTTACTAACTCTTAACTGAACATTCATAACCACTATGACTTGAATCATTATAATTTAAAACATGGAATTAAACATGTATCTCAAAGTTTCGAACAAGTTGTTAGTTTGGACAAGTTTTATTTTTGTACTCCACAGCCAGACACATTTGGAAATAAATTGTGATAGATCATGAAATGATAAATTGTAGGATGCCATATGTGTTTCAAATTTAACTAAATGAATGTGAATATAGCTTACACTTGTTTCCACAGAACCTTTAACTTTTCAAGGGCGCTCACATGCATCATCTTATTGTTTTCCCACCACAATCTGAGGGTGAGACACCCTCAGGCTGGTGTGATATACAGACACTGAAGTCAGGAGGGGAGCAGTAAAGGATTAAAATCAAAGAGTTAGCTAAAGCATCGGCGGAGCTGGATTACACTCGGACAATCTTCTATCTCACTGAAATGGGAAAAAATGTATGATAAAACATTACATTTTTTTAGTGGAAAAAATTTTGATATATGCTCTAGTACACTTAGGGCAGCAGCATGCTCATTTCAAAACAAAAATTAAGCTACAGATAAAATGCCAATATGCCTAAAAACTTAGAAATCACATGTCAAACCACAGAGGTAGCAATATTCCTTCCCAAATCATGTTTTCTACTAGCAAAAAAATCAACATGCTACAATTAAAATGCTTTCAATAGGGGCTTGGGATAAAGTTCAGTGAAATAAGCACTTGCCTGGCAAGAGCAAGGTCCTGAGTTTGATCTCCAGTACTGACAAAAAAAAAAAATGCTTTCAAATGCTTCCAAGCTTGGATGAAATATGGGTAAAATGTGAAAAAAAATATTAGAAGAGATAAGGTATTTCCATTTACTTAAACTTAAGCATAAATTATTTGGAAAAAAATCAAATCCAAATTAAGTCTCTTAAGCCGTGAGGCATTTAACTCAAAGTGTGCAGGCAGGACTGGAAACTTACGCTACATAAACTTCTTAGAGTTCTACTTCCTACATTGTCTGCCCTCATTTGAACAACTAGCCAGAGTGCTATGTCTCTTCCAAAGTATTTCATGGGGCAGAGCTGGTCCTTTGCATGCTAATAATGCCTTCCACTGCTTTGGTTGCCAGGGTGAGACGACGGGATAGCAAACAGTTTGGAGTTACAGATGTGCTCTCTGGGCAGCCAGCATAGGAAGCCTGCCTGGCCGGCTGCTGAACAGAGGAGGCCTAACAGCAGGGCCATGTTGAGAAGTTCCTGGCAGCTCACTGGAGAGGGGGATTCATCTCCAGGGAGCTTGAGTGTAATAGCTTTCCCAATTTGTTTGGACACTGATGGTCTTCTGCTAAGATCTGGAGGTGATTGAGGGTTTTCTTGGTGATTAAACATAAATAAAACAGCTTTCTTGATAACCTCTTCTTTCTACAGTGGCAGGTGTTTTCAACATCTACACCAGTGAAAAAGAGCATGAAAGATGGTGATACTAAATGAAATCCTTCTGGTCAGACTGACAAAACAAGAGTGAGGAAGTTAGGAAGAGGGAGGACTTCTGCCTACCTGTCTGAGATAAGGACTTTCTTAAAGACTATCTGAAGGCCCAGAAGAGATGTACCCTCTTATACACCCTAAACTGAGCACGACTCCCATCTATGCAGATTTGTGTAAGTTTATCTTTGACCTTCTTTAAGATTAGAAGTATTCAGACAATATGCTGTTCATGCAACTGACACCAGCAACTGGCACTTTTACCAATCAGCTGATGTCAACTCCTGTCTTGGTTCCCAAGACCAGTGAACTTTGTAGCTTACATAAATTTCTCCCTTTTGCTCCTAAAACCTTCCCATTGCCTCAACCTTCTTAAATACACTCATTATTTACTATAGAACCTCTATTCCCATTACAATTCTTTGTCATTCCTAAGTGTCATTGTTCTTAGGAAAATGTGTCTCTGATTATTACTTAGAAAGGCAGTAGGAATCCACCCACATAACACTATTTCAGGAACCAGCTTGTGGCTGCAACCACCATTATTTCAAGAACCAGAAGATGGCTGCAACTGCCATTCGCAAGTCATTGACCAGTTAGCAGCAATGATCAAGGAACACAAAAGACTTTAGCAGGAAAATACAGGGGAAACGATCACTTTGTAGAGAGAGTTACAAGTGTGGTACAAGGCTGATTGGACAAAGCAAAGAATATGATGTCAGCATCTCTGATTCTTAGGGTCAAAAGAGATAACCTCAGACCAGAGGCTCAATCCCATATCTCTGGTTTAGGTTTCCCACTTCTACCACAGGACTGCTGAAAGCCTGAGATTCCTTCTGCTTCCCCTGGGGGCTCTAATGAAAGCAAATCCCTTCCAGAGTCCAAAGCGATCAATTTCAGGCCACCTTGACTTAATGTTAAAGAATCTACAGTTTAAATATCAAGTCATTCTCACAACGTAATATTTTGGTAATCACCTGGGAATGAATCAAAACTATCCAAATGCAATTTCCCTTGAAAAACAAAGATAGTGAAGGAGATACAAAAGAAGAAGAAGGGGCATGTGATGAAGGGAAAGGACAGAATACATGGAAACTATGGCTTGACATTTTTTTGAAAGGTATTTCCTGTAGTATGGTTTCACTTATCATGAATTCTTAATATAATCATAGTTAGATAAAAATGTTTGAAATGTGAATTAGAAAATATATGGTAAACTCAGAAAAAGTTCATTACTGCAGAGCGTATCAAATGGAATGTTGGCCGTCAGAGAAAAAGGCTCTGCTTAGACAAAGTCTAAGACTGGCGCTTGCATGTAGGGCACTTTTAGTGACAAACATTGTATATCCAAGATCTCTGGTATTAATTTCCTCCCCGCCAAAAAACTCCATTAAAACCTTGCTGTGCTAATATTCTTCTTACCTTCTTCCAAATGAAACTAAACATTAATGCTAACACAGAGTCCCTCTTAAGAAGTGCTTGCAGGTTTTGCCACCCATAGAAAGATTGGTCAAGGCATCTCTGAACCCAAGAAACCCACAAATCTTTACCCATTTCTTCCACAAGTATATATCAAGCTCCTATTGGGCACCACATAACTGTGATAGGTGTTAGGACAAAAGTTGAACAAAAACTAATCCTTATTGTAAAAAGCTTACCTTGAGAAAACAGATACACAGTAGCTAATCCAGAGAAAAAGTTACTTGACACAAGGTGCCATGGGGAAGCATAGGGGAAAGCCTGGCTAGCTGTGGCACTAGGGAAACAGATATAATGCAAGATATACAAGATATATGCATCTCTCTGTACAGTGGAAACCAAAGGGCCTAGTCAAAGGTCTGGAGCTCACTGCAGTGTCCTGTGTGAGTGCACACCAGGAGATCTATGTGTCTCAATGGAAGGCTGCAGTCTACACCGGAAGTCCACACCAGAAGGCTGAAGGATCTGCCGTGAGCTTCCATACTGTATGTGCTAACATGTTAGCTATGTGATGTGCTTTCTAATTGCATTATTATACTGTGTGATTGAATTTATGACAGACAATAAAGAGACTGAAATTCAACTTTCAGAATTTGATAAATTGTGTAGGTGGCAACTACTACTATTGAAGTCAAAGGGAACAAGCAATAATATCTATTCCCAATTAATAAAAAGCAGACTACGGAACAGTTTAGAAATTATTGGAAAGGCTCACAAGTCTTTGAAATCATTAAGGCATTCAACAAATTTAAAAGTATGTACATTGTTTTATATTTAATTTCTTCCAATGTCTTCTCACGTCATTTAAAGATATTTTTGAAAATTTGCCCTAACTTTATAGATAAACATAATAAAAGTCCAGGCTACCTTTCTCTGAAAATGACACCTTGAGGCAACAGAAAAGATAGGCACTGTAGCCTTGCTGAAAACCATAAAGCAGTGACATTGTAGGGTGTTCTACGATTTACTCTGTTTTTAAAATCCACTGGTAAAGCAGTGTGTGGCTGTACCATGAATCAGCAATGTCAAGTTTGATCACATGTGTCCTCTTGGAAGACACAGAACTCTACCCTTATATCCATAACCAAATTTTAAAGTAAAATGACAATAACCTAGAGCTTTCCTTCCATGTATATCACACTAAGCTGAATTGTTAGTCTAGCAGTAATGCTCTTACCTTATAGATGTTCCTTAAAAGAATGAAAATGAACAGAAGCAATGACGGAAATAATATGACTATGCTAAGTATGTTAAATTTTGGAGGACTTAAAACATTTTAGTGTTCCTTTTTTCTGCCAAAAACATACATATTTCTACTACTTACTTTTTTGCAGTCCCATTTAAAAAAATAATAGTGGGAAGGGAAACAGAGTAATAAGAAGCTCCATATTTTAGAGATTGATTATTTTTGGACAAGAGAAGGAGCAACATGAGGAGATGTGATTATAAGATTTGATGAGTGGTGTTAATGACTTTTTAAGTGCAGTGGGTTATAGAATAAAGTGTGTTATTGGTGAATTAATTACCTTCAGTTAGAGCTACTTAACATTGAACTACACATTGTGCCAGGCCTGTATCTTTTCTGCTACATGTTGATTAATTCATCATGTGAAAATTAGTATTATTTCACTATTATTGTAAAGAAAAAGTGGTATTCATCCATTTTCTCTGAAATGTTTTAATAAGCCAACACAACAAATTATCAGCCATGAGATCTTGAAGAGCCCTAACTTTTCTTTTAAAGCTGAGTTTCTTTGTCAGTGAAGTTCAGACAATAGAATCATAGGGTTGTATTTCATACAAGACAGTGGATGTGAAAGAGTGAGGGAAACTTCAGATTGAGCCACTTTAAGGGGCTTTATTATTACTTTATCAAAGTGTATGTCTTTATGATCTACCAGTTTACTGATTTTCCTTCTTCTACATTTTCCAATGTATTTTCTTTATTAAAGTGTATGTCTTTATGATCTACCAGTTTACTGATTTTCCTTCTTCTTCTTCTTTCCTTCCTGTCTTGCTAAATTATGTTCAGCTCTGTGAACTTCCAGCTTCCTGCCCCTAACTCTGTCTTCTCTTTGGTAGCGTCTCTCACCTTCAGCCTACTTTCAAGTCAGGAAGCCATCTCTGCCCCTCACTCAAATCTTATTGTGCTACCTACCTTGCTATTGTGCAAGTCTTTATGACAGCACATACGATTCCACATTCTATTTTAATGTTGTTTCCATTGTCTGTCTTTTCTACCAAATTGAAAGTTGTTGGCATATACAAACCTACACAAGAATAGTTTTTATTAATTTTGCTTTCCAAATCCTGGTACAGGGTCTGACAATACAGATTTTTTAAATGCTCAAAAAGTGATTGTATAAATGAAGAAATGGAAACAAATTATGGATCTTAGCTGGCTTTAGATACACACAGAATTTATATAAATCATAAAGATGGTAAGTAGCAGGAGAGAAAATATGTTAATTTCAAAAATCAGTGCATAGGTATTGTTACTGAGTTCAGTAAACCCACAGCCAACAATTGCTGAGTATTTGTGTTTCAGAAGTAGCTTTGGAATAGAACTTTTACTCTAAAATAGGAAAAATATATATTAATACTTTTTATTTTTGAAAATCTGGTACTATGGATGTTTATTTTCACATTACTGAAAACAAAAACATTCAAAATGGCCTATGAAAGAGACAGAACTAAGGGAAGAATTAGAGGTTTTCAGAACTCTTGGAATGAAGACTAAAATAGAAGAAGAAATAGTAAGTAATACATTAAGAGAACTAGTAGATAACAAGAGGCATGTTGAAAAATTAAAAAGAAACTGATTTCCCTGCCTCTTGCCTTGTCAAATCATGTACAGCTCTACGAACTTGCCAGACTGCTGCCGTTTTTGAAAATGGGTTTTAGGGGAAATGATAAATGTCAAAAATAGAGAAGAACAAATATATGGAGAACCTGAAGCTAGAACCTAAACAAACAGGAGGAATCAGAATACATGCAAGAAAGTTACAACTCTAAAACATTTTCCTGGGCAGATGGGCATGATGGTGCACACTTGTAATCCCAGCACTCAGGAGGCTGAGGCAGAAGGACTGCATTGAGTTTGAGGCCAGCCTAGTTTACATAGTGAGTTCAAGGCCAGCCTGAACTATTGAACTACATAGCTTCAATACCCTGTCTCTAACTAGCTAACTAACTAACTAACTAACTAACTAAATATTTTCTTGTGTTATTTAACAGATAAATTGTAAGAGAAGAAAAAAGATGGAAGAAGAACCTATAGATTAAAAGATATTAAATGAATATCTGATTTTCAAAAATTGACAAGTTTAACTATAGTGTCAAGGGATATAAAGTTAGGTAAATGAAACTGCTTTTTAAATGAAAGTAATTGATTACTATAGAATCCAGACTGGTTTTCATATGTGGTAGGAGTTGGAGACTGTGACCGGGATGTTCCATAATGAGGGAATGTCTCAATTACGGCATTTGTATTATTGTATTTCTTGACCTGGGTGGTGTACTCATTCTGTTAAATATGAAAGCCATAGATTTGGCTTGATTTTCCTTATCTGTGTTTAATTTCTCAATAAAACCATATTTTAAAATAAATAGATATCAACTTCTAATATTAAACTATATGTTATAGGCACAATTGTAAGGTCAAAGTGAAAAACTTAAAAATTTAGAGATATTGTAATAATATTCCATGTATTGGTGGCGATGTCTGCAAAGCTATGTATTTAATCCTTCTTGATCCAAATCTTTTATTCTATGTAGAGTGGTGATTATTGGCCATATATCTAAAGAAGTAGTTTAAGGACACTCATGTGTTTAACCTTATGCTAATCTAATTATGACACTGGCCCATAAAAATCAGCTGGCAATTTTAATTTTTCCCTTTTGAAATAATTAAACCTTTAAATTATCTCCCATTAAGCTATTTTAAAAAATCAATACATGTCATCTTGGAATCTGTAGAGTACCTGGACAAATTCTCCAAGGTCTGTGAATGTGAATGTAAGCCTCATAATTTAAACTAAACATATGATGTATTCTTTTAAAATTAAATTAACCTGTGTCTTTGCAAAATGACTAAGTGAGTAAGGTGAGCAATTTCCTGAGCTGTGATTCAGAGGGGAACATAGAAGAAAGTTGATACCCAGGTTCATGAAATATCAAGGGGTTGTCTGTCTTGTATTCTCAGTCCATGTTTCCTTAATCAAAAAAAAAAAAAGATTGATTTTTCAGATAAGAACTATTACTGGGCTTTTGTCTACATTTAAGGAATTTTTTTCCCTTAACACATGCATGGGAACAGATAGTTTTCTGTTTGTTTCTTCTAACGTACATCTCTTTTTTTTTTTAGGCAAAAACAGAAAGAACCAGTTTCACATTTCAGACACCTTGCATCATCTAATACATACTGGTGAACTACAGAATAATGAAAAGTTTACACATAATTTTTATTGATATGTAAATGAATGTGTCATATTATAGAGGAATGCTTTTAAAGGCACAATTTTAAAAAAATTCTTAACCCATTGATTAGAAGACAGCTAACCTTTTTATATTCCAAAAGTAGTCCAAAGAGAATGTGAGCTGTAAAATTAAGCATTCCCAATTAAATAAAGAAAATGCACAAATGAACATTACCGAGCCTAACACAAACTTGGCAGGTGGTCCTATGAATTGTGGCTTCCTGGGAGGAAATGGGTAGAAGCATAATCGGTTACATAAGAAAAAGTCACCTACCTCCAACTCCATATGGGAAGTGACATTATGGTAAAACAGAACGGGTCTTCAATTTATTCAAATTACTGTAATACAGTGTTACGGCTTGTGTCTAGGCATCCCTGCAAAGCATCATGAACTTTTAGATGGGCTTTCCAGAGATAGCTGAATCTAGAGTTTGTGATTAATTCACGGCTCAGAGCCGGGATTAAGGGTGAGTGATTGCTGGGTCACTCCACTGATGGGACTGGCACCGTGCTACTCCCAGCAGTCTGGATAAAATAGAAGAGGTAGGAAGAGGCTTGTTTCCCCCCCTCCCTCTCATTTTGCTGTCTCCTGCCGCCCTGAACTGTTGTCCCTGTGTCATGTGCCACCCTGCCTTTGAGCCAGCCAATATTGACTGAAACCTCTACAAACTGTGAGCTAAATAAACTTTTCCTCCTTTAATATGTGGGTGTTGGATATCTTGTCTCAACAACCGGAAAAGTATTTAAGACATATAGTTACCAACTCTGAAGTTTTACTTACAGTTTTTATTATACTTTGAAAAAGAAATCTCTATGAGTACATCCAGACCCATCATCTGTCTCTACACACTATTTCTTCTGTTTCAAGAGCTAATCAGTCTAAGACTGGGCCTAGAATCTATGTTCTGTCAGAAGGGGACAGAAGAGATAAAAGAATAGGCTTATCTCTGCCTGAGAGATAAGGGCATAGGCTTTGGAGTCAAGCAAGTTAAGTTGTTCTGCCATTTTTATGCTCATGGCCTTGGGGCAGATCACACAACTTCCCTGGATTTTGATTTCTTCACCTGTAAACGGTGAAAACACCATTTGGCTCAAGGGATGGTGTGAGAATTAAATGGCGTAAGATCTATAAAACATGGAAGACAAGAACAAAACGCTGGCTGTCATCATTATCAATCAGTATAATAAGTATTAATACTAATATTTGAGAAATTTATGGTGAACAGAAGAGGAAACCAAGCTAATACTACAGAAATTGTGAGTATTGCAGATCTGTTTAATTCTTTAATAAGATTAGAGGAAGGTGATTTGGTTGTAAGTCACATCAGATACTACTTAACTTATTATTTTTTCTGTATCACTTCCATTTGAGGAATCTTTTTTTTCTTTCTTTTTTTCACACCAGAGATTTAGTCCAGGGCCTTCACAGTGAGATACATCTGCATACTTTTTTATTTTTTGTTTCAAGGCAGGGTCTTGCTAAGTCCCTAAGTTGCCCAGGCTGGCCTTAACTGTGCCATTGTGCCTCGGCCTTCCAACCTTCCAGCTTGAGTTACAGGCATGTGTGACCACACCTGGCCAGAGTCTTGCACTTCAGATGAGGTAATTATTGGGTAGCTTCATATACCAATAAGCTTTCAGGAGTAAATTCAGAGGTACATGAACGGCTGACTGATGATAAATAAAGGGACCCTTTAAAAAGCCTGCAGGATCGGAACTAAAGAGAAGCAAATAATGGAAGTCAAGAGAAATTAGTTGCTATAAGAAGAGCAACCTCATCCTTACAAGACCTTGTTTCGGATCCTCTCTCCATCTGCAGCTCAAGACCTTCCCGCAGGACTCTCATCACACTGCATAACCCCCAGGGGCCCCGCAGTCAGTGTCTCCTCTCTGTCCCTGTCTCCTTCCTCCTGCCCCATCCTTCCTTTCCTTCTCAAGCTCTTCCCCTGTCCATTCGTGTCTTCTCCCGATGCCAACCAGTAAGACTGTCTTGGCAGGTCTCAGGTCTAAGGCCACTTGTGTCAGGAAGCCTTCCTCTGTGCACATTCTGCTGTTGTCCCCATCCCATTCCGCCATGTGCTCCATGACTCCACCATTAGAAAGTCTGCACACTAGCCACATTATCCGGAAGTAGTCTCTGCTGTATTGTCAGCTCCACATAGCCTTTCTTGACACTGGCAAGGCCTGAGACCAGAGGGCAGACAGAGTTCACTCTGCCGATCAGTTCTTTAGTGATATGCTCTCTGTCTGTCCATCAGAATTAGAAGGCCCACTTCAGATCTAGAATTAATGTAGTACTTCAAGCTCTTCCCTGACTTGGCAGAGAGAGCCAAGGGGGTGCTGAAACCTGACCCCATGCCCCTGTTATCTTTTCAGCATCTCAGAATCATGGAGGCTTTGTGATAGTACATGAAGATATCCCTGCCTACCTGTCGAAAAGTTCTTCCATACCATGTAGGGTTGGAGTTGAGCTTATGGAAACAATGAACTAGAGAAAGAGGTCTACACAGGTCCCAGAAGAAGGATTACGTAAGGGATTCAAGATGCTGGCACCCAGTGCACTGTCAAGCTCCAGGTGGAAATGTTCTCCTTGGCCTCATGGATTGCTCGTGCCATGAGAAGAGGCACAGCTCAGTCTAAAGGTGCCACGGATCCCTGCTAATATTTGCCTTTTTACCAGTGATGGTACTTGGCACCTCAGAGTCACGTCACAGTTGTTATTGAAAGAATAAGGTTTCTTAACAGCACACATTTCTGATTCAATAAGAAAATAGAGCAGAAGGTGAGGTTATAAGATAGAAAAAGACATAGTCTTGAATATTACAAAATGAGAAAATCATGGCGATTCTACTAGTAAGAAATGGAGGTAAAGTCATATTTTATATCTACATAAAATCAACAGAAAACTAAATGGATAGCAGAGAAAGACATTTAAAGAAATAACTACATTTTGAGAGTTAGATAATATCCCCAAATCATTAGTAAACGAAAACAGACTCAAGGTAGACTGTGAGACTAAAAAGGGAATAGGACCCAACTGAAACTGCCACCATCAGGAGACCCTCTGACCCACCAGCTAAAATGGTCTGAGAAGAGATCAAAGTCAAAAATTCTCCTCAAAATAGGCAAGGTGTCCTGCCCTGGTACAAGCACAGAAGCTGGGTACAGCTTAGACAGGAAACCAGCGGGAAAGTACTGTGTATAGAAAGAGCAGTTTTCAGAAGTAACCTCGTGATCATATTCCACTTACTACACAGTGCACCTCTGCCTAGACCTCAACAGCCTACTCAATTTTTGTTTTATAATTCATTCATTATAAGATTAGCCCGAAATAACTGTAGCATGAACTGAAGAAGTAAGTCCTTCTGACTCCAGGAGAATTTATCTAGTGGAAATTTGTTTCACTGGTACATAGGACAGACGTAACAGATCAATCAGGATAGTAAACATGTTAAGCAGAAACCACAAAGTGATACCAGACCCAACAACCTAATGAATTACAATCCAAATGCTTCATTAAATCTAAGATGGGGCACAGCATGTGGGCCTAATGCTGATGATTCAGGTCTCTTTGATGCAGCACATTTTTTCCTTTGTGGTCTAAAGCTCTTGCCCCTTTGAGGACGAGAGTCTTGAGATGTTCTATAGGAGGGATTTTTTCAATTGATTCTGAGTCCAAAACATGAATTTAGTTTGCTGTATAGAATAAAGCTACTTTGGGATCCTATAAAAGGCCAAACCACATCATAGAGAGTAAGAAGATACCTTCCATTCTCAGAAAGGTATGCCCATCTTTGGGATGCAGTTCAAAGCAAGTGTCTTTTGAGGCCTTACTGAACCTGACTGAGCACTAAAGTTTATTACGATGTTTTTGCATATGTTTGCATTTTGTGAAAACAACTAAGGTCAGCATGGAAGAGCTAAAAAGATTTCTTGCTCTGTCTGGGAATCTGAAAGTCATAAATTTCAGGAGGAAAAGTTAATTCTTTTATTGTGTGTAACACTGTCAATGATAATTGAGACAAACGTGAAATTTTGGGTACTTTTCAAGAACAAATTTCAGAGACAAAATATTTATCCTTGTCTGAAACTCATACCAGATTAGCAGGCTACTCATCATATGGTCACTGCCAATTAGTTAAATATATTAATATGATGAATCCAAGTCATGAAAAGCAGCCGGGGTATTTTTAAAGATCACAAGCCATTTGGGAAAGAGTTCACTTTACTATGATAGAATGACTTTTATAACCTAAAGACAACACAAATAAAACTTATCCAGGCAGCTGCCACACAGAGTTTTGCCATAGACTATGGGGAGAATCTTTAATTACTAACTTGGCCAAGTACCAGACTTAAGACTGGCAGGGCCATCAATCATGCAGTCTACTTCAGTCAGGGAGATGAAGGAGAGCAGTGTTGCCTGCTTTTGTAGAGGAGAAAGAGCTTTGTTACTGATAACGAGATGAAAATATGCCAAACAATATATTTTCAGTTATAAAGAAACTTAAATTAACCCAAAAAAGTAATTGCTAAATATCCATATACTATGTTTACAAAGGGAGGTCATTGTTTTAGTTAACTACACCTTTAGTGAGCACCAGAAGTACAGGGGAAGGTACTGAAAACACTATTTCAACAGCAGACATTGTCAAGAAAAACACAACAAACTAGGTTGTTGATGGTTAAATGGTATTTTGCTAATCAGGTTAGAGATTGTGTTCAGGTTTGGTGTGTTGGAGAAAGATGACTAAAATGGAGAAATAAGTTGTTCGTCTTTTCTTAATAAGGACAGAAGGCCTAAAAAGAAAATGGGATCATAATATTTAACTAACTGAAGATTTTAGAGATAGAGAAGAAACTGGAGTTCTTTCAAGAGAACAAATTAAGACTTACAGATAAAAGTCTCAGGACACAGATTTTTCTCCCAAAATGCAGGAACATTGTGTTAGAGCAGTCGTAAAATGTGGGCAGAAGCAGAAATAATCAGTAAACATCTGGTGCCTGAAATCTTGAAGACAAGTTCAAGCAGTGGGTTGTAGAACGGATCCCTTGCTCAAGAGGAAGTTGCCTTCTACTCTAACTTCAAGTGTCTCCTGAAATTCCTCTCTTAAACAATTTGGTTTCTTTCTAAAGTTCCAAATTTGGGTCTCTAAAATGAGGCAGGTTTGCACTGATGGGTTGACATTCCATTGATTTTGCTTCCCATAATTATAACCTTGCTGCTTTGGGGGAGAATGAGGTAGGGAATTCATCAGACAGTTAGCCTTGCTTTTGGCTGGGGTGTTCTAAGAAAGTGAGGGAAAGTGACTTTCTCCAGTGCGGACCTCACACGAGGAACACGACTGCTGTATGCAACACTTCACCATTCTGGGGAAGTTATTCTATTTTAGAGCTAAAGAAACGGAGACTAAGAAGACACAGGCAGAACTGGGTTTTCATTCTACAGCCTATGGTCTTTCTAGAAGACAAGGAAAGAAATCAATCTTTTTATTACTCGGATTAGATGTCTGAACTGGGCAGAGGTTGATCTAAGCCTATACCTAGACTCTTAATCAAGTTTTCTTTTCATGTCCTTGTGTTGTTATTTTCTACATTTTAGTGTTGCTAGTCCAGGGCAAATCTAAAAAAGAATTACTTATATTAAATCTAAATGTACACTATTATTATTGTGGAAAATTAACCCAATGCAAATAGTGTATGTAAAATAACATTAGCAAAACTATTGTAAGTCACCAAATCTATGGTGGTATCTTAGATTTAATAATAATATCACAGAAATCTTCATACCCAGATAAAGTAGCCTACTTGTACCGAGAGACAGAAGTAAGAGCAAGTATTAGGCTCAGCGTGGCCTCCAAGCTTAAACATTGAAACAGGTCATTCCACACTACTGGGAAGCCAAGCCTTTGAACCTTAGAAGGAGACAATCAAGGCCTGTATCTTCTTTTGTATCATCGATTACATGTGAGCCTCTTAGCCAAGTCGCATAAACTCCTCTTGTCTCTCATTTTTCAGATGTAAAAATAGAATAAAAATTAGAATGGTTTCAGCTGAAAGAATTAGCAGTCATATCTGCAGATCACGGTACTAGACTCTAGATAGACGGCTCCGGCTTTGATGACAGCCTGTTGCTCTAATGTCACAGCGTGCCGCACTCTCTGTGTGTGGGCTCCCGGCAGGCTGTGCGCCGCCTCTGTTGGAGTCATCCTGCGCAGCCACTCAGCCAATGACCTGGGGGCCTCCTCTGTCTGTGAAGCTGTTTCTGCTCACTCTCCAACTAAGAATGCTCACGTGACAGAACTTCTAGAACTGCCTCAGGAAGTGGCAAGAAGCAGGAGACGTGTGTGTTTGAAGTGAGCAAGAGTATTTCGAAGGAGATTCATAGCAATGTGACTTATACTGTAATTATTTTTTAATTTAAACATTCACTCTATCTTTTGTTCATATGTCGTAAGTAATGGGTAAAAACTGAGACTTGGCTGTACACATACAAATATTTGGTTAGGATGATTAAGAAGACTGTATAAATATATTATACACATTGTCATGTATTACATACAATGTCATGTATGTATGTGTGTGTCTACATATAATTTTTAAAACCACTTCCAATGAAAGCTTAGGCACTACTTGGAAATACAAGTAGTTAAAGCTAAAATAACTAAATTTTAGTTTTTATTACTCATACGAGAAATTTATAGTAACGTTAGAGCCATACCAGTGTTGCTAAGCATGGTTAGAGAAAAGGTGAGTGTAAATCTGATTGCTTTTATTGCTGTGGTTAGAAAAATGTTCATTTAGTGAGGAGAGCCAGGCTGATTTAGTTCAAAGTCAACCCATTCAATATAGCACACTAGATGAATGACGAGCCTGAGGAACAAGAAATGAAAATAAAGTCTAAGACGGTAATTTGCATCCTCCCCATTATCTATGCTTATGGTGGAAACAAGTGCGGTTTCCAAAGGCCCCCAGGTTCCCACACAGACAGCAAACCTCCATGATCCCTTATAACCCTTCCTGCTGGAGTTTGCAATAAAGTGAGCAGGCTTGCAAAGCTCAATTAAAGAGACAGAGTTCTTAATAATAGTGCTATACTCCCTGATTTCTCAAAACTAATGTAAATACATTCATATATCACTTGTTTCTAGCAAGGATATTCCAGCTTTCTATTCCCAGCCAAGTCAGCTGCTAAGGAGTATGGCTTGAGTTCAACTTCATAAAAGAACCCATGCCATGTTCCCATCCTGACTTTGAACTCAGGAATTTGCTGCTATGAAACAATGGGTTGAACTGGACCATGACTCACAGGAACAATTAAACAAGGCCACGTGGGGAGCCGGGGCGGGCGAGGTAATCAGTTTTATTGTCTGCCTAACAGAGGGAGAATTCATACATATATGTATATGAATTATATATTATACATATAGCAGCCTTGTCTGTTTTACTACTGCCCTCACAGTGGGGTCCTAGGCCAGCCAAACTGCTGTGTCAGGCAGAAAGTCAGTCAGCAGCAAGCCTGGAGACAGTCGTCTGGGGGCTACTTGCAAAGCAAAAGGACATGATTTTTTTCCTTCACTTTCTTAATCATTATAGATAAAATCCACACACACCTGCAAGTTCAATCTTTAGTTCAGAAGAACGTAACACCCTTTCAGGGTGCTGACAAGGTCCAGGGCCCATACAAAGTCCAAACCATGTGTGAGGCACTGGAAAAAACCTTAAAGTCTCCAAGGAAACTTAGTAAGCTATTCACCTACAGAATAAACAGAGACCCCCTTCTCTCTGAAGTCCATCAGCACAGCACTATTTATTTGTAAAAGAACAGCAACCTTGTAGGAAGGAAAGGATACCCTTTGAAAACCCCAGGTGATCCTCTGAATGTGACCGGAGACCTGACTCCGCGGAACTACCGCTTCGGCGCTCGCGCGCGACCTGACTCCGCGGAACTACCGCTTCGGCGCTCGCGCGCGACCTGACTCCGCGGAACTACCGCTTCGGCGCTCGCGCGCGACCTGACTCCGCGGAACTACCGCTTCGGCGCTCGCGCGCCTTCATGCGTGAGGGTCAGTTCCATCTCTTCTCTCAGAGCTCTCGCTTTTCAGTAAACCACACGAGGCCCTACATACCTTGCTGAGATCTTTTGTCAGAGACACCAAGAATCAAGGTGTGCTGCCCGTTCCTCGTTCAGCTCCAGCTTACAGGTAACTCTCATGTTTGTTTCATTGCCCGCGTCTCCCTCCATTTCCCCAGACTGACTGGAAAAGGCAGCGCCACACTGCACTTGTGTCCCTAGTGCTGTTGCAGCATTCAGCACCTCGAGCCATACTGTAAACATTTCTTGACGGCCGGAATGTCAGCTCCAACACTGCAATTCAATTTCAAGCCAAGAATTTAGGATACACGTCAATAATATAGGGAAAGCTAAACAGCTACCTTTCCTAGCACTTTACCTATAAGTTAGTATGTTCTTTCTACATCCGTATCGAGACGATGCTGTAGTGTTTCATGAGGAAAAACAGTGGGTTTAGAGAGCCTGTTACCTGGCCTGTACCTTAGAGCTAAAGCCCATTAAGGCCAGATTGGACCTTGGCTTTCCAGCAGTTCAGAGCTCAGGAAATACATTGTGTTTATTTCTCAGGGCAGAATCTAGATTTGACTCGGCCTACATTTAGATTTTAAACTAACTGTGTCCATGTTCAACACAATATTCTGTGTCAGTGACACTTTTGCTTTTAATCTTCCACACTTGTCAACATGAGCTGGTGACATGTGCTCCTGGGCTGCAGCCCCCAGAGCCTATTCCTGGATCATGGACGGAGGCAGCAACCAGTTTTCCCCGCTGAAAGCACAGGGATCAGTCTTTATACCTTCAAAGTCAGCTTCAGGGATCCTGATGGTACAAAGCAAACGAAAACTAAAATAATAAAAAATGTTTGCCTTTTCTCAGTTGTTCAAGTGAGACTCAAATGGAATCAAATTTGCTTTCAAGCTAACAATCACATTTGACAATGAAACGAAAGTGTGCCGATAAGATGTGCTCTTTTTAAGGTCGTGGAGGAGGAATTGTTTCATTTCATGAAGAGGACGCCTGGTACACATCTGATCACCCTGTGTGTAAATCATCAGGGAAGGCTTCTGTCAACTGCATTTAACTAAATAAGGGCTCTCTTTCATCTTGAGGGCCAAATATCCATATGTGAGGCCTCCAGACTTCCACAGAGAAATAAGCTAGTCCTGTTTAAAATCATATCAATCAACACCATCCAAGTTATTCAAGGGTTTGATCGGATATTTATTTACTGATACAAATTTTGGAATGTTTTGGTGTGTGGGTTCAATCCCCATACTAGTTCTGCTTTGATGAACATTCTTCTAATTAATACATCGGTAAGTATAAAAAACTAAATAAAACAAACACAAGTGAACTTACTTCAGATGTTATTTAAATTTTCATACTTTTTCCCATTCTTCCCCATTAAGCATAGATTTTTTTCATCCTTACTGATTCAACTCAGAATAAAAATTGTCTTCCCATTCAATTGTCCCCTCAGAAGATAACTTAGGTTCTTGGCAAATGCTAACTGGAAGAATACCAAGTAATTGAATTGCTGACATGGAGGATTTTGTTTGTTTGAGGAGAGTTTTGTTTAAGACAGACTCTGTCCATGGAGTTAAGGGCGGCCTTAAACTTGTGGTGATCCTCCTACCACAGCCTCCCAAATTCTGAGATTATAAGTGTGTTACCCTTCAAAGTCAGCTGACACTGTGCATTTTCTACATTTCTAAATGAATAATAGGCCAGAAGCTCAGTAGAACTACCCTTCTAAAAATAGAATAAATTAGCTTCTAATAAAATTAATTTTGTGTAAATGGTCAATTGCACCAGAGTACTTACATCTTTTTCAGATTACCAGTGTAGGAACAGTAAAGTCCTTTGGTCTTCTTCTCAAGCACAGATTGAGTGCTACAGTAGTGTCCCTGGAGCAGGGGACATCAGATCTCATAATGGAAAGACTGGGCTTCTGGGGCCTCTCAGATGCTTTAATCTGTCAAACCTGTGGACAGTCACTCACAGTGTTTTACATCACACATGAACTTAGATATCAAAGACTATGTTCTTCTTGGTTGCCCTGGAAGATTGGACAATTGCAGATACCTGGAATCTCTACCAGCGGCAACCTTCTGCTACAGTTAAGTGTGCAGCCTGTGAGATGCACGGACTCAAGCCTGGCTCTACTATCTGGAAGGATGACGGATCCTCATGGTGGGAGTTTCTGCTGTTGTAAAATCAGAATCACAATTCCTACTGAATATGATTGGTAGAAATATTATAAGATAACGTGTATGAAGAGCATGGCACAGTATAAAAGGCAATTGTTTTCTGATGCTGCTTTTTATGCTGTGTTACAGGATTCCTGAGGCTGCCGCCTACTGAATATGATTGGTAGAAATATTATAAGATAACGTGTATGAAGAGCATGGCACAGTATAAAAGGCAATTGTTTTCTGATGCTGCTTTTTATGCTGTGTTACAGGATTCCTGAGGCTGCCGCCTTTCTCATATCTTCTGATAGAGTCCATAGGAAGTTACAGCAGACTCTATAGATTCAGTGTTAGGCAGACTCTTAACAGGACACCTCACATAACCAAGAACACAACTTTCCCAGCAAATGCTTGAGAGCTCTTCCAAGACTGAACTTGGACTCGGTTTTGAATGCAGTGACCCTGAGTGATCCTGCTATCTTCTAGGAATTTCTCTTACACATTCCTGGTATAAAATATTTACTGCCAGTTGGAAGGAAGAAATGGGAAACTATGTTAATATTTATAACAGCAAAGAACATATTAGTTCATCAGAGTAAGTAACCAAAGTTATGTCCCAGTTGTGCTATAAAATGTCTGGTTTATTAGGTCTGGGAATTTCCTATAAGGCTAAATACAAAAGTATATTAGTATACTACCTCTTAGTCAAAAGTTAAGCATCCCTAAATGATTCTGTGTGTCCGTCTGCCCTGTGACTAGCCAAGTTATATAGATGCGTGTGAAAGAGTAAGCACCCTGAGAAAAAGTCTCCGCTGTGCCTTTTCTGGTGAAGATAGGCATTTTATGTAAACATTTCTAAGTACCTTTTCCATGATTGGTAGACCCTGATGTCCATGTCATCCTAAAATGTTAATAAAGGAGATTTGCAAAGGTGGAGTCCATTGGAGTGCTCTTCGCATTTCTGTCTTTTTAAAAAATCCCAGAAATCCCCCCATGCAAATAGTACAGAGAAGTCAGACCTTAATTCACTGTGGGCTGAGGAGCCTTTGACATTCCTTCCCAGGCTGTAGATTTATTCAAGTCCCGGGGTAATTTGGGTGGGTTAAGTTTATTTAAAGTCTTTGGCCTCAGGATTCCAACCTTCACCTGCTGTTTAACATTCCTTCCCAGATTCTTAAAGGCTCTGTTTACATCAAAAAAGGAATTTTATGCCTTAATACAAAGTAATCATGAAAGCACGTACTTGTCCACTTCACTCTGTAGTAGCAGCTTTTGGCTCTTTTTTCCACTTTGAACTAAGCATAGCTTTAGAAAAAAAAGTAACACATTTAGGATATGCTTTTGCATTTCTAAGGTCAACAGTATGTTTTATTAGTTTACAGTATGATTTATTAGTTTGGTTTTTCCTGTAGCATAATATGATCCATGTAGCACTGCAATTTTTAAATCAGTTTGTTTAACCAGATTGTTCCTGGCATTTTTTTAAAGTGATATTTTAGCAAATACACACGTAAAATTGTTTGAAAAAATATGCTCTAAAAGAAATGCTACACATCAATCACAGAAATGGGAACTGGACAGAATGTGGGCGGCTCATTCTCAGAGCTCCTTCTCCTGACTAGAGCAGGACTTGACCTCCAGCAGCCACAGAATAGAGTTGGCATAACAGACCGTGACTCTGTTCCTGGCCAGGAACAGAACACACACCAAGAAATGTCACGTAAGGGCCACACATGACAGATCAAAGTTATTAGTCTATTTCAACAATATGGAGCATGTTATGTGCACATAAGAATCCTTTTTATCATGTTAGAAATCACATTCCTTTAAAAAATGTTTCCAAAACACCATTTTTCCAACCTGTATGAGTTGTCTGTAAACTGTATCATCAAATTTCTGAAGAAAGGTCACATGAAATGCACCTGAAGCCCCTCGTTTTCTGTCTTTCTTAGGCATCCTCTGATACTGTTGTTCTACTTTGTAGAGCTGAAAAGATATACTATACTAACTGTTAAAACAAATACTCAAGAAGACCTTTCCTTCCTTGAAACCTTATGTTTCCAGTCCACGGAGATCTCTCCTAACTCTAAACTGACTGAATATACACAGTCTGTGTCATGCACTTTACTTTGTGGTTCTCATCTTGGTGTATTTCGTTCATCTTGCTAAAGGACCCAGAATGTGTTTAAGGGTAAATTCATTTCACTTTTTGTTTTTCATCTATAAGGCTTTCCTCAATGGCTTATGGCAGGAAGGGCCTCATTAACAATGTAGAAGTTATTATTATAGTAGATTAACAAAGCAGGCTTTGTGCCTAAATTGTATATTAAATTTAATATTCAGCATTCACAAGCACATGCATATGACCCGCAGATGTTCATTTTTTATTAGAACAGTGATCATTTACTTTATTTAAGAGAACGTGTTTTCAATACTGGATTGCAACACCGTGACTTTGCAATACTGGATATTGTCTGTTATCATCTAATACCACAACAAAATGACATGCCATCATACAGAACTCCATAAGATACTGTCATTTTTAAAAAATCAACATTCCCTAGTAGATTGCGAAGAAATTAGATACCTATTAGTATTTGCAAAAACACCTAGCAACGAATTTATGGACAGTTTCCTGATACTCAAAAACAAAACAAAAACTTATTTTAAGAGCTAACAAGAATGTTGACCTACACATATCACATAGAATTACAGTTAAGAAACATTTCCTCAACAAAGCAATTTCTGATCCATAATATGGTAATCACTAATATTTTATGCAAGAATAGAACAAATTTTTCCCACTTTAATTGAATTGGAAAGCCTAATTGCACATTGGAGAGATACCTTTGTGGAAAACTGTCTGTGGATATCGGTTCCCGGGAGCAGGCCCTCGCACCTCAGGTTTGCACCCACAGCAAAGCTTGCTAGTGATGGTCTCCAAGTAGGGATTTGTCTGTTTTTACAGCACCATTGTGTGTTTGTTACCTAGAGTCTTAATATTAGAGGTCACTGCTAAAAATTGAACAACCAGAGCTGGAAGTGGTGGGACATGCCTGTAATTCCAGCAATCTGGAGGCTGAGGCAAGAGGATTGCTGTGAGCTCAGGGCCACGATGGGCTGCACAGTGAATTCAAGGCCAATCTGAACTACATAGTCAGATCCTGTCTCAAACAACAGAAAAAAAAATTGAACAATTATTTCTCCAGAGAAAAGTTAAGGTTCTTCTTTGTAGTTTTTATTGATTTGCATCATGTAACTATTCCCATAAGACTAACTTCAAGGCACCACTGTGATGTGCCATTGACCAGGGTTGGGAAGCAAACTGGAGGCCTCAGCGTTCTGGAACCATAGTGAAGCCAGGTCCGGGACAGCACTCCCGGTGCTACAGTGCTGTTTGCAGTGAGGTCAAAGGAGAGGAAGAACTTTAATGGCAAGGAACAAAGTTGAAGTATAAATCTTACCAGGGCATGAATTGTGGTTTAAAGAGTTTTGTTTCATAGGATTCAAGGGCAAGGAAATAGGATTTTATGTGAAATCAGTATAAACTTTCTGTGGGAGGTCACAGTGACCAATTTTGAGTGTTTTGAGGAATCTCCATACTCGTTTCCATCGCGGTTGTGCTAGATTCCATTCCCACCAACAGCAGAGGAGGATATGCTCACCCTTCCTTGCAAGCATTTGTGAGACAGTCTGGCTGTGGTGAGATAGATCTCAGTGTCATTTTGATTTGCATTTCCCTAATGGCTAAAGTGGTTGAATTTTTTATATACTTATTGGCTATTTGTACTTCTTTAAGAACAATCTACTCATTTGCCCATATACTGAACAGGATTTTTTTTTTTTTGAGTTAAGTTTTCTTGAGTCTGCATATTCTAGATATTAGTCCTGCATCAAAAGAGCTGCTAGCAAAGATTTTCTCCCATCCTGCAGGTTGTCTCTTCACTCTGCTGATTGCTTCCTTTGCTATGCAAAACCTTTTATTTTTACATAGACCCTTTGTTGATTCTTGATGCTATTTACTATGCTATTGAAGCCTTATTTAACCCCTATACACTATTTACTCAATATTGAATAGAGTGCTTTGTTTGTTTAATGCTTTATTAATTTTTTAGTATCACCAAACAGTTCTCAAAGGAATTTCCTATTTGTCTAAAAACTCTTGGTAAATCCATACTTTATAAAATCTTCTACTTTAAAGAGATTAATTATATTTAAGCCTCTAATTCAATACAATGTAGTGTGTGAGAATCATAACCTTCCATTGAAATGTTATATACAACTACTTTACAGAATATATGTTTTTCTATCAAGATTCACCAAATATTAAATCTTTCTGCCTTTGGAGTGTGTAGATCACTGGGGTAAACTTGTCCACTTAGTTCTTGAAGTAATCTAAAAACAATAATCCTTTCTGAACTTCATTGCTGTTCAGGCAGTCAACTCTAATCCCTCCTTTGAATATTAAGACATGGTTCTACTTGAAATACCATGTAATTGAAATTACAAGCTCTGTGTTCTCCCTGGTATTAAGCCAAAATATTTGAAATCAGCTTAGAGTAAGCACATAGTGAGCTAGGAACTGTCAGGTTACAATGTGGGATAAATTATGGCCATTGTTCCAGTTTACACAGAGGCCCAGCAGAATAAAGCATAATGTGAATTTCCTAAGAATCTCTCCAGTTTCTTCCACCTTGTCCAATAATGCTTTGTTTTACTACTCATTTGTGCTTAATTCTTCCCAGCTACTGCAAGCTCAATGAATCTTGGAAGAACAGAATGTAAAATTAAATGCACAAGGTTAGAGGATAAGCAACTGTCTCTTGATTCTCAATTCTGTCATTAACCAGTGGTGTGACTATGAATATGTAAACCTCCTAGAGCTTCTATTACCTAATCTTAGAAGAATATGGCTTACAACTCCGGCCTAATCGGAGTACTCTGAAAATTAGAGATAATGTCTGTGATGCTCTTAGAACAATGCAGACGTAGCAGTCACTGATGAAGTACCATGATGGTGGGGGTGACTGAGAGCTTCTCGGACAGGCTCGGTCCCTCCACCATTCTGACTCTCCAAGCTCACTGCAGCAAAACAAACCAATCTCCTCTCTTCACGTGTAGTCAGAACTGTCTGCTATCGTTCCTATTGTGATGAAATATTCATAAAATAACACTAATTCACCTATTTCAAAGTGTTCAACTGAGTAATACTAAATACATTTCCAATATTGTGTAACTAACATGACTAATTACAAAAACTTTTCTTCCTGCCAAAAGAAAACCCCAACCCATTAGACAGTCTCTGCCCCTTTTTCTTTTCCTCCAGCATTAGCAATCAGTACTCTTGCTTTCTGTTTTTATTAATTTGCGTTTTCTGGAGATTTTTGTATAAATGGAATTATAGAATTTTTGGCTTTTGCATCTGGGTTTTTAAACTTGGAATAATGTTTTCTGTTACCATGTTATATTCATCAGAACTTCATTTCCTTTTTCTTTTTTAAATTTTTAAATTTTTATTGATTTATTTATCTTTTTGAGACAGGGTCTCACTATGCAGTTCAGGCTGGTCTCGAACTCACTTTGTAGCCCAGGCTGACCTCAAACTCACAACAATCTGCCCACCTCAGCCTCTCAAGTGCTGGGATTACAAGTATGAACCACCATGCCTGCTGGTTTTTTATTTTTTGAGACAGGGTGTTGCTAAATGGTCCATGATGACCTTCAACTCACTATGTAGCTCACACTGGCCTCAACCTCTTGGCAATCCTCCTGCCTAAGCGCAACAGCTGGCATTACAGGCCTGCACCACCATGCACAGCTGGGACCTCTTTTCTTGTTCATAAAACCTTCAGTGGTTAAAAATGTAGTCCATTTCGTTCATCCTTTCATTAGTTCATTGAATTCAGTTGTGTTCACCTTTTAGCTGTTGTGAAGAGTGTTGTTATAAGTAACCACATAGAAGCTTTTTCTTTGAACATTCTGTTTTCAACTCTTTTGGATATATACCTAGGAGTGGAGGTGGTGAACTAATGGTAATTTTGCTGTAGAGTTTAATTTTCTGTCCTTAAAAACTAGAAAGAAGAAATTTTTAAAATTGGGTGTAAAATTTTCATATAATTTATCAAGTCTGCTCCTAGGAACCTCCCACAAGAAGTGAAAACTTACATCCACAAGAAACACACACAGATCTCATAGCTGTGCCGTTCACCACAGCCCATACCAGAGCCAACCAGAATGTCCATCAGCTCATGAATAAAGTGTGGCGTGCACAATGTCTGAAGACTAGTGTTCACTGAGAATAAAAGGAATGAACTACTGATCACACTATAACATGGATGAATTGCAAAAACACAAAATTAAATGCAAGAGGGCAAACCCAAAAGACCACATTCTCTCTTCCAATTAAAGAAACTTCCAGAGCAGACAAATGCATAGAGACAAAAAGGACATTCGTTGCTGGGGGCTGGGAATGGGTGGATGAAACCTGCAGATGAACATGAGGACTCCCACTGGGATGAGGACAAAGTTCTAAAGCTGAGTCATGGTGATGTGTTAGGACCTTTAACAGAAAAGATGCAATTTTATACACTTTGGATGGGTGAGTTTTACAACCTATAAATTACACCTTAGTAAAGTCATAAAAAAAAAGACTTGCATTGGGGAAAATGCAAGCTAAGAAAAATGCTATTTCTCCATGTAATCCTTGACTACTTTGGGTCCGTAAGTTTATCATCATTCCCAAGAATATCAGCTTCATGGTGTCCTCATCATCTTTACAATTGGTCTGTGTTCAAATTTAACTCTATGAAGTCATCACAGTCATGAGAAAACCAGATCATTCCTTGTACTATTCCAAATGAATGGGACTTACTTAGACGTATTCAGAAAATCCCAATACCCTCAACCTAATGTTTAAAGGTCTACAAATAACTGTTACTTTCACAATTTAAAAATAAACTATAAGGACAGATCCTGAACGACTGCAGTCATTCTGCACTGTAACTACTGTGATTACTCCTGAGTTACCCTACCTGGTTTCTCCTGCAGTTTCCCAGCAACTCACAAATAGTTAAAACTGCTGGAGTCATGTGTGGTGCTCTTCAGTCAGACTCTGGTTCCAGAGATGCACCTCGTCATCCAATATCTTAAGGTAAACCAGGTTCATTCTAGTGAGAAAGAAACCACTTTTCCCCAAATCCCTAAAGGCAATACTTTTTTCTAAGCCAGATTATGGGTTCAACTGTTCTCACTGCTACCCAGGACCATTCCCTTGTCTGTAAATTGCATTCTTTGCAATTGTAGATCTACCTGCCTCTCCTTCAGTCTAACAGCACCTCGAGGCCAGTTCTCATGCACTAGAGCCCAGTTGTTCTGGAACACAAGTGTACTGCTGAAACTGTGCGGCTTTCTGTGGCTCTTTCAGTAAAACCATTTATTCCAAATTCTAAGCCTTCCTCCCTGTCTCTCATCTAGTATTTTAATCCCTTCAATTAGGATATTAAAAAAGAACCTTTGCTGCATTTAGTATTTTTCTCAAGTTCTAGTTTCCTAAGAGGTTTTTTATTACTTATTAAATTACATTATTATTTTTTAATTTAATTTTTATTTTAAAGATTAAAAAACTAACAAAACAACAACAATGAAGACAAAATCAAAACAACAGAAATGATAATGACCTCAAAACAAAATGATAGGAATTAACAATGGTGGCTACATTACATGCTGTTACCTTCAACGAAGTTGCTCAGTGCACCAGCGGTAAGAATGTAAGATGGATCAAGCAATCAAGGGCAGTAAGAAGTAATTAGAAAAAAGAGCACAGGAAATGCTGCATAGCTTCACCATACAAGACGGTAGGAGCTCAGCAAGGGTTCTTATGATGTATATTGTTGTCTTCAGACCAGTCGTTCTGATTACCAGATGCAAGCGTGCAAAATTGGTCAAGAAAAAAGAAAATTTTAAGCATTGACTGTTCCTTTCAGTAAACCACAGACATCAGCAATATACCTATCCCACCCAGCTATCCTTGTATATACATATTTATTTTATTTTTCATTTTAAACAGAAAAGAAAAACACAAAATAACAAAAATGAATACATAAAACAGCATAGAGAATAATAAAAATAAAACAGAATTTTAAAACAAGATGATAGGATATTAACAATGGTTGTTATATTACACAATCTTATCTTGCTCCACAGATAACCAGATATAAGCATATAAGATTGATCAAACAATTACACAGCCAACAGATATTAGTAGTACAATTATCCTAACTATCCTGTCTATATATATTTTTTTCTTCCTTCTTTCTTTTTCCTCTCCCTTCTTTCATCCCAGCTGTAGTTGCTCCATCCTATTTGAGCAGTTTCTTTTCCCTTTCTATTTTACCCTTCAGATTTTATGTACTGTTTCAGGTTCTTATTGTAAGGAGGAAATACCATGTATACACATGTGAATCTGATTTATTTCACTTGTAAGTATGGACTCTAGCTGCACCCATTTATCTATCAAAGCCTCAAGTTTATCTTTTTTATAGCTGAATAATACTCCATCATACAAATATATCACATCCTTTTTATCCATTCCTTGATTGATGGACATTTGGGTTGTTTTCAAGATTGAGCTATTATAAATTGTGCTGCTATAAAGATGGATGCACATGTATCTCTGTGGTATGATGTTTCCGTTTTTCTGGAAAAGTATGCAGGAGGGGAATAGCTGGGTAGAATGAGACCTCTCATCCTAGTTTAGTGAAGAATCTCCAGACTGATTTCCATAATGGTTGTACCAGTCTACACTCCCACCAACAGTGCAGAAGGGTTCCTTTTTCCCCACAACCCCTCCAGCATTTGCTGTGGGTTGATTTCTTGATGATAGCCACTCTTTCTGGGATGAGATGGAATTTCAGTGTTGTTTTAATTTGCATTTCTTGAATGACTAATAATGTTGAACATCTTTTTATATATTTATTTGCCATTTGTATTTCTTCATCTGAGAAGTATGTATTCATCTTAAATGCCCATTTTTGCATTGGGTCTTTATATTTTGAGGCTCTGATTTTTTTTCTTAATTCTTTATATGTTCTAAACAGGAGTCTTTTGTCTGAGAGACAGCTGGCTAAAATTTTTCCCAATTTGTAGGTTTTCCTTATACCATGCTTGTGATTTCTTTGAATGTGCAAAAACATTTCAATAAAATGAGCTCCCAGTTGTTAATTCTTTGAAGTATTTCCCATGCAGTTTGTTTTTTTTGTTCATGAACTCTGCCTACCCCTATGTCTTCAACATTTTTACCTACTTTCTCTTCCAGTAGACTTAGTGTTTCTGTTTTAATACTTAGATCTTTGATCCATTTTGACTTTAGTTTAGTGCATGATGATAGTCCTGGGTCTACTTTCAGTTTTTGGCATGTGGAAAGCCAGTTTTTCCAGCACCATTTATTAAAGAGGCTAATTTTCTTCCAGTGAACATGTTTGGCCCCTTTGTCAAAGATAAGGTGGCTGAGTGTCTCTGGTTGTGTCTGCATCTTCTAGTCTGTTCCACTAATCTTCAGGTCTTTTTTTTTGCCAATACCATGCTGATCTTAATCACAGTAGCTTTGTAGTATAATTTCAAATAGAGGATTGTGATGCCTCTCGCCTTTTTTTCACAGGATTGCTTTGCTACTCTAGGTCTCTTCTGGTTCCAGATGAATTTTAGAAATAAATTACATTATTATTCTGTAGAATATTTATCTTAATTCCTAATTTTTATCTTTAAAAAAATGATCTTGGGCTATGGAGAGTATAATCTTCCACTTAGGTAACAACTGTCTTGGGTAACCAGGTTGCCTGGATCTGAGTTTTTCCTTTTTATTTCTTTTTTTTTATTTTTAAAAGTCTAAAAAACGAACAAACAAACATGCCTGTAGTCCCAGCTACCCAGGAGGCTGAGGTGGGAGGATCCCTTGAGTCCAGGAGTTCTGGGCTGCAGTGTGCTGTGCCGATTGGGTGTCTGCACTAAGTTCAGCATCAATATGGTGACCTCCTGGGAGTAGGGGACCACCAGGTTGCCTAAGGAGGGGTGAACTGGCCCAGGTCAGAAATGGAGCAGGTCTGAGTTTTTCTTGACTGTGTAGAGCACCTACCTTTTTTATTTTTAAGGGAATTAACAAAGGATGCTGTATTACATAATGTTATCTTCTCATTTGTTACTCAGTTACAAACCAGAATAATGTAAAAACAATAAAGGAAATATACAATTATAGAGAAGATATTGGAGAATTAACAATGGATGCTGTATTACAAAATGATATCTTTGCTTTTGTTGCTCAGTTATACAAATAGTGGCATGTTCCATTAATTCAACAATTTTCTCCACCCTCATCTCCACTGTTCTCCCACCCAGTCATCTTCCCTCCTGATAATAACTGTACTTTTGGTTTATTTACTCCCTCGGGCTGTCACACTGGGGAGGCACATTGCTGCTTCAAATTATGCTGTAACAAACAGGGTGCACTCAAATCATTATGGCACTAGGTGGAAAAGCACCCATCTTCAAAAACGGTACGTAGGTAAGGAACCAGATACCCCATGGTCAGCACCCCATTGATAAGCATGTGAGGCCCTAGGGGGTCTAGTTGAGTCCACAGGTTCGTCCCTGTGGACCACTGGACTCCACCCCAATGACATGCTCTCAGGGACCCAGCCAAGTTCACAGTGATGCCCCTGCAGACCGCCAGGCTCTGTCCCAGCAAGGCACTCCCAGGGGCTCAGTTTAGGTCCCCAGGGTTTTCATGTAGCCTTCGGGTAGCCCCATGCCTCGATTCTCATTTCTAATCCTTCCTGGTACCAGGTGACCTGCCTCTCTCCCTCTTGTCTCTGTCATGTTGCTATAATCCAGTGTCAGGGTGGCGACCCTCCAAGAGGATCTTTCTCTGCTGCTTACATGGTCACCATCTTCCCAGAAGCTTCATATGTGTGGCATGTATCTTTAAAAAGTCTAGTTAACCTTTAATTAATTTATTCATTAATAAAAATAGATAACATAATCTGCTTGCATTGAAAACTATGTATCATGATGAGAACACAGTATAGAAACTGGTATGTTGGAAAAAATCAGTAAATGTCAGTTCTGTCTATAACATTATTATTAGTAGTAGTAGTAGTATTATTGGTTATTTTGACATAGAGTCTCTCTATGTTCAGGCTGGTTTTGAAGTCAATATATACCCAGGCTGTCCTCAAACTCATGGAGACTCTTCTGCCTCGGTCTGCTGAGTGATGGGATTACAGGCATAGGGCACCACTAATGTCTTAATTCCTATGGCTAGAACACATGGTTTGATAGTAGAAATTACAGTTGATATGTTTTTGTATTCTCCATAGCACTGAATTCAATGACTAGACCAATTATTGATTAAATTGTTGATTGGTTAGTTAATTTAGAGAAATGAAGGACAGAATTTCTGCATCTATCCTAGACATTAGGGTATTGTTTCTTTTCTTTCCCATTTTAAGTTTCTCCAGAGTTTGTCTGTATTTGGACAAAAGAGCCAGAGAGCAGCCACAATATGATGCAACACAATGACTTCTGCTCACATAATACCATCAACAAACAATAAAATAATTGATTTTTGATTGCAGAGACCCATAGTTGCATGATTCATTCATTCATTCATTAATTCTTCAATAACTATGCCTAGTGGTGTTATTTAAGGCCAGTTCTTAACCTGAAAGTATTAAAATTTAATAGATTGAAATAAACAGATTAATGACATGACAACAAACGTTTTGTTTTTTTGGTGGTACTAGGTATTGAACCCCAGGCCTTTGGACTGAGCTATATAACTGGCTTTGTTTTCTTGTTTTTGAGACAGGGTCTTACTAAGTTCCTAAGTTGCTGGGGCTGAGCTCAAATGTTCAGTCTTCCTACTTTAGACGCTCACAGTGCTGGGATTACAGGTGTGCACCACTGCATGAGAGTACTGCAAGCACAGCAATACAGCAGCCACTGGGCACAAAGGAAATATCTATGGAAGGAGGATCAGGAAAGGATTTAAAGGCTTGACACTAGAAAACGATAGAGATTTTCAATAGATGAGTATTTTCCATGAAGTGGGGCTGCAGAATAACCAAGTGTGGAGGCTGGAAATGACCATATGTGAATCAAAGGATGGCAAACGATTTATAATGACTGGAGAGGCAGGAGGCAAAGTGGAGAGGTGGGGGGCCAGTTTGCTGAGAATCGTGACTATCGCAATAACTAACCTGAATGTTATCCTACCAGCAATGGTGGTTGGATTTTGTTCATAAAGTCTTTGCCCGCACCCATGTCCTCAAGGGTTCTACCTGTTCTCTCTTCCAGCAGATTTAGTGTTTCTGCTTTAGTATTTAGATCTTGACCCATTTTGATTTTAAAATAGGGACTGGTGAGAGACATATATCTAGTTTTAGTTTTTGGCATGTGGAAAGCCAGATAAAGAACTCAAAAAAAAAAAAATCATATCTCTCCCACTTTAAAGACCCAATCCAAAACTGGGCATCTGAGATGAACAACTCTTCTTAGATGAAGAAATACAAGCAGGAAATAAATAGATTTTTTAAATGCTCAAAATCACTGATTATTCAACAGATGCAAATTAAAACAGTGCTGAGATTCCATCTCACTTGAGAAAGAATAGTTATTACCAAGAAGTCAAGCAATAACAAATGCTGGCAAGGCTGTGGGAAAATAGGAACTCTCTTCACTGTTGGTGGGCGTGTACCCTATGCAACCACTATAAAAATCAGTATGAAGATTCCTCAAAAAATTAAAACTAGAGGTTCCATTTGACTAAGTTATTGCCCTTCTTGGCATCTTCCCTAAAGAACCTAAAGTAATATGTGCACACCTATGTTTATAGCAGCACAATTTGTAATAGCAAAATCTTGGAAACAACCCAAATGCCCGTCAACTGATGAATGGATAAAAAAGATATAGAGCAATAAATACATTAAGGACAGAAAGTGGGTGCAGGAATAGGTAAAGAGGTTGAACATCTGGGGCACTTTATTTTGCTTCAAATAAAAGTGGCAAATAACATAATTTTTAAATGTTGCAAAATGTAATTTTAATGTTTTTATTTGTCAATATTTGTCATATATAATAGTTACATTTATCTTGGCACTTAGTACATATAAACTATATCATAATCATTTTTACTTCCTCTTCCCCTCACCTCTGTAAGGGTACTTTTCCTGAAAGGGAGCTTGCCAAGTTCGTTTAAAAATTTATTTTCTAAGCCTATTCTGGATGGAAGTTTTAGATGTACCTTCTAGGTACTGGGATCTCCTGGTTTCCAGTATCAGCCGGAGTCAAGCTGAGCCCTGTCGCTTACTGTTACACTGACACAACAGCTAGTGACAGACATAATATCACAAGATAGTCAGACTTTGGATATGGAGCTTCTCTTACTTGATAAGACAAAATAAAATGAAATTTTAGCTGGGCTTGGTGGCACAAGCCTCTAATTTCAGCATCCTGAAAAGATAAGACAGGATAATCACAAGTTTGACCTGAGCCGGAGCATCTCAGCAACTAGCAAGAGAAAAAGTTGGGGACACAGCACACTGAATTCAATACCTGCTACTGAAAAAGAAAGAAAAATGTGCATAATAAATTTTTTTAAACCTCAAAACTTGAGATGGAAATTATTTGGACCCGTATCATCTTATAACCCCAGACCTGTAAACAGACACCAGAAAACTAAGAGATATTTATGAACATGGAGCTTCAGCTTTAAGCGTAGCTAATGTTATTTTTAAAGTACATAGTTATGCGCAATTTAGGACTAGAATCATTTGGAAAAGTGGTTAATATATAAAAGAACACCTACAGGTTCTCACAGTGAGTTTTCATCCTTCAGTTTAATTCACCAAAAAATTTTGAACACTTCCTCTCTTCCTCTTCTTGGGACTTTCAGGTGAGAAATAGAATAGAAATTCTATTTTTCATTTATTATGTTATTGGTGTGATATATGTGTGTGTGTGTGTGTGTGTGTGTGTGTGTGTGTGTGTGAATGATCTATCCTCATGTTGATAACCCAAGAACCCACCTCATGGAAATCTCTGGATTCATATCAATAACAGGGTAAAATAATGATGATTTTGTAAACTACAGTGCCATCTATTTGCTAAAATTCTAAAAGACATTGGGAGCAAGCCTATGGCAGTTGTAGTTCTGAGATTTGCTGTGATGTATTCTCACTAAGGTTCTTTTCACATCTTTGAAATGAAGGAAACAACAGTACTTATTTCCAGGTTTGTTCAAATAATACAAATAAGTTTATAAATGGAAAAGCACATATAAATGCCACTGATCTTTGAAAACTTCCCTCAGATGTGTGGAAAGAGTTTGCCTTGTTACACTATCTTGTTGGCTATGAAAAAATGCATCAAAAGTTATCAATTTGGCATTTACACATCATGGCTGAGAAGATTTTAAAACCCCAAACAAAATGAGTACATTATACTTGACTTTCCAATACACTTAAGATTTGTTAAGTTGATTTATATTCCTTTTATATCAACACCAGTAAAAAAAAGTCACTGGTCTAAGAAATGGAGGACATCTGTCTCTTATTGTCTGGGAAGAAAGGAGTCAAGAACAAAGTAGGAGGTTTTCCAAATGTTTCTGGGGTATCGTTGTACCTAAGATCATGAACTAACTCAAGCTTTTAAAAAGTTGTGGAGTTGAACAAAAGGAAGGAAAGTGGAAATTCAATACTTTACAAATTTTGGTTTGGGGTAATAGAAAGAAAAGAATTGAAGGAGAGGATTGGGAAGTTATGTTGGCATGGAGACAATTTAAAGCAAAACTCAAGTCAGGAAGTGTTCATCCTGTAATCTACGAGAAGCACAATCTCATGAACAAATCTATGAAAGCATTATTGATTTTTCCCATGTTGATCACTGCTGGTCCTCAAGTGGTGGAGCAATAAGAACATGCAAATGTGGGAACAACCTCACGGTAGAGGTCAATGGCTGGAGACGCCACATAGCTATTTCTTGTGTTTTGTGGTCTCCAAATACAAGTGTCTACTAATTCTTGATTACTGTTCCTTGACATAATTTGGCACTTATCTTCTTAGGCAATAAACTCTTTATATTTCATCCTTGACAAGATGATCTATTCAGAAATTCCCTCCTACAGTATGCCTTCATTCTTAAGACTGGAACACAAACATTTTCTTTATAAACATTTTGAAATCAGCAGTTAAAACTTTAAAAAGAAATGAGGAAGTTCCAGAAATTTAGATTTAAGTAGAATAAATACAGCCGTTTGAGTCACAGTTTTTATGAAATACAAATAGGAATTTTTCTAGTTGTGACATCAGAAGAGAAATTTATTTACAAACTACTAAGCTTCCCAAGAAGCTTAAGTTATTTGTGGACCAAGGCATCCTAAGATACTAAACAAAATTTAAATTCTGTCTTTAATTTGTAAGACTCTTGTGAGTACTATTTAAACTTTATTTCAGAAACTGCAAGAATCACAAGGTTTAAAAAAACCACTTTGTATATAAGCCTATCGCGTTACCTTGCAAGACTAATGAGAAGATTTGTTATACTCTGGCAAAAGTCTAACAAAGCTTCTGCTGAAAGATCAAAATACCAGATCTACAGTTTAGAAATCAGAAAGTAAGTCATCTTTCAGCGATGAGATAAAGAACAGCTAGTTAGGGTATGATATGTCAATTCTTTGACTTTAAGAAGAATTGAAAGGGAGGATTTTATCTGCTTTCAGTGAACATGTGAAGCTATAAAAACTAAAGCAGAAACACCACACAAGTTCATGTAGGCCAACTCTCCACTGTCCACATAATGGAATGGGTAACTTAGAAGAACCTAGATTTTAACCACCTTGGGAGCAAAAGTCTCATCTGGCTCCTCTAAGTACATGCTGATGTATCCAAGACAAGTTATCATATTTATAAGTTAGATCACAAGATCTATAGGCAAAGCAAAAGAGATAATATTATAAAATATCTGTCAAAAATTAAGACAATGAATAGTAGCTGTGATGTTATTTTACAGAGCAAATGAGTTTTCTGAGAACATTGAAGCTAGTGAGAAAGAAATGCTGCTATAATTTGGATCTTGAATGTCATGAAAGGCCTATATATTGAAGGTTTGGCTGTGAGTCTGTCATGATCTCAGGAGGTAATGGAACATTTAGTGCAGCAGGCATGCCAGGAAGCAGTTTGATCACTGTGTGTGAAGGGGATAGTGTCTCAGCCTCCCCGCTTCTTCGCTTTACTTCCCAGGCACCATGATGTGAGCGACCCTCTTCCAAAAAGTGCTCTCCCTGCAACACATTATGCTGCCTTAGGCCAACAGCAAGGCTAAGCCACCAATGATACCTCAGACCATGAGAAACCCTAAACTTTTCCTTCTTTCTTAACTTGATTTATTTCAGATATTTGCTCCAGCCACAGATAACCTGACTCAAAAACAAATAACACTAACAAATTTTATTTAAACATAATTGTTAGATTCTTGCATCACAATTATCATTCAAGTAAACTCAAAATTGGTTGAAGAGTGCAACGGAAAAATGTAAAGAACTATAAAGTAAATGTCTAGTGGATATTGGACAGAATGTATACAAAGGAATGAAATAAGTCTTAAAAGAAAATTATTGCTTCTATAAAACAAAAACTATCATAAACAACACCAAAAGTCAAAAGGAAATTAGGTGGAAAAAAAAAGCACCCAAAAGAAATATGGCCAGCATTTCATGGGAAAAAAAATACACAAACATCAAAAATAAAAACAAATATTTAACAAACATGTATGTAAAAGTTGTTTATTAAAATCACAGCAATTCCCAGTAAGCCAAGAAATCCAATTTAAATTGCAAAAATAATTTATTACATATATATCAACATCATAAATTAATATGTTGAGGGTTTTTTGTTTGTTTTTTCACTTACATATTTTAAGAGAATACTTAATTCTGGAAAGAATTCTGCATTCCTGGTGCAGATGCCAAAAGGACTCTTTCTGGACTGTATTAACAAATTTAAAATAGTTCATAAACACTGACCTTTAGACATTGTCTGTGAGTTTCGTGTAGCGTTGCTCTCCAATAAAGTACTTCCAAACCCCAAATCTCCAGCAACCTAAACCAGTGTTTTCTAGCAATTTTCACAAGAAACAATGTATAAATTTAATAATGTTAAATATTTACAATAATAATTTAATAATGAATATAATAATGTAGAGCAGATCAAAGGTCCTAGCAGAGGCTATTTGGAAGGCAGCAAGACTACAAGTCACCCAGAGGGCTGGAATTCTGAGGCCCTGCCACATCTGTCACCAATTCTTGATCACCAGAAGCCTGAAGCAAATTAGGTGGAAATATTAACTTAAAATGCTAATATTAACTCACATGTGACAATTTTATTTTATAGTTTGACACTAGAATTAAAGTTTTAAATTTTAAAAAGATGACCAACAAGAAAACTGGTTTAACAAACAAATATAGACAAGAATTCAATAATCCAGCAGTCATTAAAATTAGGTTTATAAAGAATTTTAAGTGAGAATATGCTCATTATGTTATGTAAAGCAAAAAAGAGTAGGATGTGAAATTGTTCATATTCAATTATGAAAAGAGTTCAGGACCTTAAAAAGGGGGAGACCATTTAATATAGTCAGCATGCTTTCAAACAGCTCTGAAGATAATTTTTCCCAAATGTCCTTTTCATATTCATTATATTAGATCAACATCATACCAGGAACTCACTTACTGAAATCTGCATTCTATATGTGACTACTTTTTCTACAATAAGTTTGAAAAGATGATCTATGTGGTTGAAAATTGAAAAGAAGCCTTATCTATGTAATCTTCTGTAGGGAAACACTCTGCCTTCAGCCACCTTATATAATGTAAGTAGCTTTCTTAGATGGAATATGTGAAAGAAGGTAATTTAGGGGAATTTAATGCTGCTCTAGTGCCCTCTCTCAGGGGCTGAAATTAACTCCTCGCATTTCCCACAGCACACCCTGAATATTTTATAATTGGAGCTGTGGGGCTTTACTTCACCACATGAACAGAATGCATACTGCTTTTCTTCCTCTTCAGCCTATTTATCTACCAAGCAAATGAGTTTCATCAGTCAGCAACTGCTCTCCTAGAACTTCAAAATACCGAACATGTCAAAACGCCTTTTCCTTTTCATATTTATGTGAAAGGACTGGGATCTTATAGTAATAACATGCTATCATGTATCTTTTTTGTATTATTTGCCCAGAAATCAATTGCACTTCTTATGCATCAATGTATTCTAGGCCATTCTCCCTTCCCTCTATCTTAAAAATAAACACAAAATTTAACTGATCTCAAGAAATGTTACATTTCTATTAAAGTGGAAACTGTGAAATTATTTAAATGAACTAAATTAATTACCAAAGCCACAATCAATGGTTGAGCATGTTTATTGTGTCATATTTTACCATCTTAGGCCACTTTTCCCATTCAACTGTGACATTTAGAAGTTATATTTTCAAAACTTGTGGATGTTCTAAAAAAATAATATTTGCGTAAGTTCCATCTTCAGTGTGTTAAAAATCAAGACCTGAAATGTCAAAAGGAAAAAAAAAATCCCACAGATTCCAAAATTTTGTTAGATAACTTGCTATAGCACTTAGTTTCAAGACATTTATTGGCATAGTAGGTCTATGAGTCATAAATGCAAAGTAAAATTCTATAGGCTAGAAGGAAAAAGCTTAAATGGCTGAGCAAAAATGGTTATTAACCACTGTGGTTTTGCATACAATTCAGTGCCACAGTTAGCTACCAGTAATTTGTCAACAGTATCTTCAAGAGACCAAATCCACTGTAATTTATGACTTCTATTTGGTGAGGTGATAGCGAACATTCTTTTGTGTTTCATTTTGCAAGAGAATAAGATGAAATATGCTTTGTTTTAATTCCATAAATGCTAATTGTTTGCCTATAGTTCCATGTTAGATACATAAAGTGAGAAAAACATTACAACTTGCTCATTGGCCTGTGCAGTAAACATTATTTTTACTGCCTAAGTATTTTAGTCAACTTATCCATAGATGCTAATTATCTGCAAGAAAAATTTCGTGTTTTCACTAGCCCATTCTGTCAACATTATTTCTATTTCCAACTATTCAATTCACTTATTTATAAATCCTATAAAATGTCAACAATCTACTTACCATAAAATTATACCTGAGTATGGAAAGTAATTCAGAAAATGTTTTATTGAAAACATAAAATATCAAGTTACAAAGATAATGAAACACAAAACTTTTATGAGAAAGTGTATGTGAGGAGTAATAAAATTAGGAAAATACAAAGTATAAACTAAAAATGTCAAAATAGCTTATCAAAATTAATTTTTAGATTCTTATGCATGGGATCTTGGGAAAACACAGCATGTGTACAACATTTCCATTTCAGACAATCAAGTCTAAGCCTTATTATCCCTTAAGAGAGGTAGAAAGAATCAAGGAAAAATAAAAAGAAGCAAGGAACAGTGAAAAAGAAAGCTATCTCTTTGTCCTTAAGGCATCAATAAATGCATGGTTTTATTTACTACAAAACACAATATAGAGTAAATTTAAAAGTAATTAAATTGACCTCCCTTCTAGCTGAGTAGATACTTGTTATGGTTGCTCTGTAGATGTCCCCCAAAGCCTCATGAGCTCATAGGTGGGGCTCTGGGGAATGAATAGCTCACGGTTGGGAGATGATACTCATTAGTGGATTAGCTAAATGTGACATTGGGAGGGGAAGCCTGCTTGGTGGAGGTGGATCGCTGGGGATGTGGGTTGGAACAGTGTATCTCCCTCCCTCCCTGATCACTCTCTCTACTTCCTGTCGCTGTGTGAACCCTCTATAAACCGTGAGCTAAAATAAACCTTTCCTCCTTGGAACTGAGTATTGAGTATCGTGTCCCAGCAACAAGAAAGGAAGCAAGACAATTCTTTAGCAAGATAACTGTAGAACCACTGGATTGTTTCACTTTTAGTACCAAGTTTGCCACAGGAAACATATTAGACAGGTATCATATTCTTTTCTGCTTTTCTCCTCAGTACTTTTCCAAATTCAGGATCGCTTTTTGTCAAGCTGGCCTATTTTCTCAGATCTCCTCAAAGTGAACCACCCAAGCAAGACTACAGTCTAACTGCAAATTTACCAGTCCTGTCCCCTCATAAAATTTACCTCTTGTGATTCTGTCCTTCAGATTTGTTTTTTTAATTATCTTCTTGATCTGGTAATTCTATCTGTGATACCCGCTACTGGTTTTTGCTTATTTCTTAGCCCTTTTATAGTGCATGGGCTTTTACACAATGGCTTAATACCTACAGGAGGAATAGTTTTATAGATCCTGACAAGTTCAGTGAAGGAGGGTTTGGGGCCTAGGAGGTATGAGTTTTGTCATTGGCCTGTCTATGTGAACAGGATATTTAGAACCTCGGTATGCTCATCAGAAACTAAGTATGACTTATGTGACGGTAGGTTCATCAAGATAAAGTCATAACTCACAGAACTGCAAAGATTCACAGACCACTGATATTAAAGTATGTAAATTGCTTAATAATTTAAATATGGTGTGCAAATTGCAACTGTCATCATTCTAGCTAATTTTATGTATCTTCCCAAATACATAAAATTTGTTTGAGGGAACATGAAACTTTTATTAACTTCTGGAAATTTTAGGAAACTTTCCCAACAGGGTCTTTCTCATAATTTTTCTTATAACTTAAGTAAGAGAGGATGACTTGATACTGAAAATCTTATGGGAACCAGTATGAAAAACTGGTAAGTACTGACCAAAGAATAAATAAATAGATGACTTACAAAGGAAAAAAAAAGAAAAAAGTCAAGATTTGAATGTCAAATGCTTTTCCTAATTATCTTTTCATCTTTTATGTTGGTTTACTTAACACCTTTAAAATGAAATTTTAAAAAATTGAATTTTTAAGATTAAGAAACCCTTTGGAATTGTGAAATTCAAAGATTCATTATAGTAGCTTTTCACCAATCATGAATATAAAATAATAGTCTTTGTTATGAGACTAAACAATTATGATCAATAGTTCCTGCTTGGTATTTTTCTCAATATTTTATTTTTGTTGATTCATTTTTAATAAATGAATTTCCCTGACAAATTCTGTTTTCATCCCCATGGTTTGTATGTATGCCAAGAGAAAAGAGTCATAAACAAAGGAGGAGGAGAGGGGAATTACTGAAGACTTGCTTACTTGGGGATGGGTAAAAATCTAAATCCAAACAGCACCTTTACCTCATGGCAGCAGTCACAAAATATTTAAGAGATCTTCCAGGAGCAGATTAAACCAAAGGGGAAATAGTTTCCAAGCATCATTACCCACAACTAATGCACAATACCCAGTAGGGAGTGTCTGCACATAGGGACAGTGTGTGTTGAAACTTCCTTAAGTCATTTTCAATATTGGTTACATGGTTATATTTTTGCAGATATGACTAAAAATTTGCTTTGAAGTATTTTATTACTGTAATAAAAATCCTTTTTTGCCTCAATTCCCCATTACTACTTAAAGTGACATTTTTTCCTTTTGATTTACTAAACATACTATCCCAAAATTATTATCCGAAATATTTTAAGGAATATTTAGGGAATCTAAAATTTCATTATTTTAAAATAGTTAACTTTTTAAAATCCATATTTTCCTCATAATGAAAGCATCTAATACCCAGAAATAGCCATGTTTGGGGGCCTGCAATCATTCATTTATCTATGTTAGTTTTAATCATTTATTGCCAAAGAGATTTAAATGATTAATTTGTTATTAAATAGAATATTGAAGAATTTTCAGCAATTCAAACTTTTAAAAATGACGTGAAAACAAATAAAATTGACCGACAAAAAATTTTGCAGTGGAAAAGCATTATGAGAGTGCTGTGGAGAGAAAGCAGAATCTCTGAGTCAACTTGAAATCATTCACAAAAAGTTTGCTCAAGTGAAACTAGCCCTCTTCCCCCTTTGGATTATTAGGTATTATTAAACAAACTGAAAACTATGGGCAGGATGTATCATGATTTGAGTAAATAATTAGAAAACACATTTAATAGTATCTTTTAGACACGAGGAAGAAATGTGAACTTTGGTGGAATTCACAGCTGATAAAACAAACCTTTGCAAAATGTGAATGACAAGTCATCACAGCCTGAATGACAAAGCGCTTTTATCACCAAGGGATTATGGACACATAGTGAAGTTTATAAATGCCAGAATGTTTCTTCCAAAAAGTTAATGAAACCCGAGGTTATAATCCAAAAATAATATTTATCTCAGGCACATATTCCACTGTACTCTCTGATGTGGGAACATTATTTGGAACTGCGGATTCGGCTGTTTCATAACTCATATTTTACATGGGGCTTGCCAGGCAAGAATATGTTTAAAGAAACTGGCTGAAGGAATGGATTGGGTACTGACTGAAAAATTTAAGTCTCAGATGGGACATGCTGACAGCTTCTAATATCTGAAGATCAGTTAAATGAAAGAGGATTACATTTAAACTATCATTTCAAGAGTAGGACTAGGACCAATGGCTACAAGCCGCTTTGAAGAAAAAAGAAAATCTCTACCAAGTGAAAGCAAACGGCTTCTTAACAGGAGAATTAAAGAAATCCACACAAGAAATATTCAAGTTATGCAGCAGAAAGAAAGTGGATCAGTGGTCACTTTCTGATCTCATTGCTCCTTTAGCTTGGAGACTGTGGTCTAGTCACTGAGGTTCTGTGGGCCGTTTTCTTCCCTATGAAACAGACCTCCTTGCTCTAGATGAAATGCAACAGCAACTTGGAATTCTAAGGTAAAGGGAGGGAGGTGCTGAACTACATGGTCACCGTGGTTCCATCTATGTCTAAGGTTCCATCATTTTACAATAAGGGAAAATATAATATTTTTCATTTCATGGTAAGGACTTATTGCTAAGCTATGTCACTCATTCAACAGATATGTGCAGTGGGACTCCTTTGTGTAGGTACACTGCTCAGGATGCACTTCTAGGTGAAAAACAATGGACACAAATTCTTGCCCTCCTAGACCTGGTATTATAGTAGGAGACAGGCAATACACACAAGAAATAAGTTAAGTTAAATAGCATAGCAGAGCTGTCAAGTACGATGAACAAAAATGAAGTACAGCTACAATTGGAAAGTGACATATGAGGAAAGATACACTAATTTCATCAATGAGTTTTAGAATTAATTTCATCATGAAGACCGATGGAAAACAGGGTGTCCTTAACAAAAGCCTGCAACTCAAATGATGTTTCAAATAATGTATCTTCATCACAGAGTGGTGGGGCCTGAATCCCTTTTAACTAAAACTAATGTGTTGAAGTCCTAGCCCCAGTGTCTCAGAATGTGTGAAGATAGGGTCTTTAAAATGATAGTAAGTTAAATGAGATTGTTAACTGGGCCCAAATCCAGTACTGCTGGTGATAACAGGGGTTGTATTACCGATCATAAAGAGATTAAGAGACAGGCACTTATAAATGGAAGGAGCTGTGGAGACTGGAGAGGAGACAGCCACCTGCAAGGTTAGGAAAGAGGTCTCTAAAGAAATCAACCTTGCCAATGCATCTGCCTCCAGAATTGTGAGAAATGCATTTCATTTTTTACCATGGACTTTGTTATGGGAGCCCAGGCAAACTAACACAGACAATATGCAAGTACTGTGGGAATACGATTTACATATTATGCTTAAGATAATGCAAGATTCCATTAGCATACATCTTAGAGGACTCAGAATCTATAATAGGCATTGCGTTTAGAATTTACATAGAACCTTCAGGTTTGCTGCATTGATTCTTCTAACTTTGAATTTCATTAAAATCATAAATCAAATAGACTGCATCACTGAAAAAAAGTATGTATAAGTACTATGTAAATTTTTAGGATAAGCAAAACATATATAATATATACAAAGTCTGCAAAAAATGTACAGACACTTTGAGAAAAAGAAAAATAGTATGATGTTTTTTCAACAGATGCTGTTTCCCTTGTATGGTGGACCCCAGAGGATGTTTTACATCACAGAAAACCCACTACACTACCGGCCTTCACAGAAGAAATTGAAATTGCATATGGAGCAATCTCAGGGACCCAGGTTATCCAAGCAGCAGTCTGCAATCATATATATATATATATATATATATATATATGTGTGTGTGTGTGTGTGTGTGTGTGTGTATATGGTTTAAGATACTAATAACCTTTTAAAATGTTCATATGCACATGTAGGTTGCTAATCATATCAGAACTCCTACCTCAGTCAAGTCCTCAATTTCAGACAGAGCTTAATACAGACTTATGATATATTTGTAGTATAGTGGGTTACTACTGATGCAAGCAATCTATAACTATATAGAGAATACCATAGGAACACTAAAAATTATTATTTAATTTAAAGAAGGTTGCTTTTTATTCCTTCTAGATTTTCCTGTTAGTCATATACATTATTTTAGAAATTAAAGAGTAAATAAATGAGTATGCTTACAGGTGCTGTTAATTTAGATGCTTTCTCACAGTCTTCAACCTCTTCCATCAGTGCTTCTTCAGTTCCAGGTAAAGAATCTATTTCAATTTTCAAAGAAGAATAAAGTATACCTTCATTATTGCTTATTAATTCTGTGATAAATAAACATGTTGGTGAGGATATTAGAGTGATTGAACTGATGGTTGAAAAACCATATGTTTTCAATTAGAGTGCACAATGATATTTATTTAGCTTAAAGACAATTTATGAAACTGATCTTATTTTTCTTTACAGTGATGAAAATTGAACCCATGGCCTCACACATGCTAAGTTAAGTGCTCTACTATGAGCTAGTCCCAGTCCCAATATCTCTAATTTCTGTAAATTCATTAGATTATTGATTTACCCATCAATTGTCTGCTTTTTAAATGCTAAACAATTTAACTATAATTTCATGTTTTCCCTTTTATTTTTTTTAACAGACGTCTATTTACAAAATAGCATAAGAACAATACAAACAATACTGAATTACAGACAAAGTGGTAGGAAATTAACAGTGGTTGTATTACATATTGATATCTTCAATATGGTTTCTCAGGAAAACAAATAGAGACATGCGAAATTGATGAAATAATTAATAATAAATTGATCCTTTCAGTAAAGCAGTAGAAGTCAGTAGTACAACTATGTTAGCTGTCCTGTGTAAACATATGTACATAGTTTGCCCTTCTTTTTTTCCTCTTTTCCCTTGTTTTCTCTTTAAATAAGATAAAAATTGCAAGTAGAGTTCAGAGAAGAATGTGTATTAATAAATGGTGACAGGTTTTCCATTTTAGTGTATCAAACAAGAAGTTGTGATTATTTAGCTTAAGTGAAGGGTGAGGAGTTAGTGGTGATTTTCAGATATGGGGAATGAGGATGACCCTTTCCACTTGTCTGCTGAGTTCAATTACATATAGAACTGTGGATTTCTGTAACTATAAAGAAGTCCACAGGATAGATATATGGAGTATCTGTAAATAATCCATACCAAATGCTATCAACTTCCCTTAGTTGAATTTTAACTCCTTCTATTGAAATAAAGTCAGTTTAGAGAAAGGTATTTTATGTTTTCCTTTTTTAATTTAGTATTTTATTAAATAGTAGTTTTAAAGAGAACTTTAAACATATGAAGGTCTAAAGAAAACATTTCATATTCTAAAGACAACCAGAACCCCATAATATTTTAATATATTTTGTTGCCAAGTAGCAGAAGAGGCTAGAGAAAGGTATTTTAAATTACTATATTGTAAAATTGATTTATTTATTACTATTCAGAGATCTGTATGAAATTTTAAGGAAGAATTTCACTTAGATTCATGTGCAAATGGAGACAGATTTTTCTTTTCTATGAAATGTGTACTCTGGGAAGAAAATTAGAGCATTAAATCCTTCTAGTTCTTAATGGCCACCAAGGAATAGGGAGACAATGGGAAATTTGGCATAAATCCATAGTCATAGCTTTTGAAAAACCACAGCTTATTTTATCTCAGAGGATTCAGAATTTTATGTTCAAGTAGAAAAATCACAAAATGCCAGAGAATATAGTTCACCTAGATATAGGAAATGTAGATTTTATTTTAGAACAGAGAATGCCCTGTACTATAAAACTGACTTTGGGGAAAATATACATTCTCAAATTGTAGATAAATTTAAATTTTTTACCCACTATCCTTCTAAACATCATAAAGACATTTATTTATTTATTTATTTATTATTATTATTTTTTTTTTTGCGGTACTAGGGATCGAACTCAGGACCTTGTGCTTGCCAAGAAAGCACTTATTCCACTGAGCTATATCCCCAGCCCTCATAAAGACATTTAAAAGAAGCAAATTTTTCATGAAATTGGGATGCATAATGATAATTCTCCAAGTTGAAACATAGTAATCCATTTGCAAACAATTACTGAATCCTTATCTACTAAAACCAAGTTGTAAGGGTGACAATAGATTTCAAATTAAGAGGTAAATCATATTTAGTTTTTATCCTCAGAGGCTTATATTACACAAGCCTGTGAGTAAATGCTATTGGAAACCTGGTACATTGGCCTTTGGAGAATGACTGGATCATGAGTGTGCATGATACTGGATTATCCCACTGATTGGCTTAGCATAACTCTAGATGTGGATGATGGATTTACTGAAGAGGGGAGACCTACTTTGGGTGTGGGAGGTACCTTTTAGTAGCCTTATAGCCTGGATGGAAAAAAGGGAAAGAAGGAGGAAGTCATGCTGCTTCCTGTCATATAGGCCATGAACTTTCTCCTCTACCACCCTACCCTGCCTTCAAGCCAGCAGACTATAGACTGAATCCTCTGTACACTGTGAGCTAAAATAAACCTTTCCTCCATTAACTTGTGGGTGTTTTGTATTCTGTCCCAGCAACAAGAAATTAACTAAGACAGATTTTGGTACCAGAAGCGGAGTCACTGCTGTGTTACTAACTGACCATGTGGTTCAGAAACCACTGGAGCTGGCTTTTAGAAGGAGTTGGAAAGGTTTGGTGATGCCAGCTGAAGAAATAGCCACAGAATTCTGCGAGCTGAGCTTGATGGGAGATTCTGGTCAGAGCTCAGAAAACCAGAATAATGTTACAAATGTGGCTAACAAAGACCAGAGTCAACAGGTTTCAGTTGAAAACTGTATTGGAGGACTGTATTGACAGTTGGACTCCACACCGTGTGTATTATACTGTAGTGGAAAACTTGTCTCCATTTTACCCATGTCCAGAGACATTACAGGAGATTGAGACTAAGAGCAGCAGACTAATTGATCTGGTGGGAAAAATTTCAAGGAGTAGCATGGCTACTGTTGGGGGCTTGTAGTCAGCTGTGTCTTGAGAATCAAGAGAAAATGGACCAGCAGAATGATTTTAAAACTTTTGAGTTTGGCCAGAAAAGAAACTCTGGTAAAGTTGTGGCTGCAAAGAGAGGATAAAGGAGAACTTGACTGCTGAAGAGGTTAGCATTAAAAAGTTGAATATTTTGGAGCAGTACAACAGACAAAATGGTCTCCGGGCATCATAAGAACCAGCAAGACTCTACTCTTTTCAGCCTCAAAATTGCAAAGATGAAACACCTCGCTTTGAGAAGAGAGCCCCAGGGTACCACATGCCAGAATGGTGGTGGCCTAAGGAATTTATTCCTTGGGTTCATCAAGCCTAGCAATCCAGGTACTCAATATCCACAGCTAAAAGAAGGAAGCCTGGCTGCTGCTTCATCTGGCAGCAGGTCTTGGCATCATCCACATACTACTGGTTTTAGGAAAATGCAGACTGTAAGAGTTGTGTGGTCAGGAAGGCATCCAATTAGAATTCAGAAGATGGCCCAGGAGGCCAGGCATTATGACCCTGAGAGGGTAGTGTGTAAAGCTGTGAGTGTGAAGCCAAAGGTCCTGTAGGGAACCCAAAAGGGTGGAGAAGCCAGGAATGTGGATTTTCAGAGGGATGTTGCAAGGAGTTAGCACAGCTAGCCTGGGAAGGGCCATGAGGGATCCAATCACTGGAAATGCTTCAAGGGAGGGGCCTCCTGCCCACCCCTTTAGAGCTCCCATTTTGCCACAGATTGCCCCTGGTGCTGGATATGGAAATACAGAATTTAATGTTTTCCTGGCTGGATTTTGGTCTTGCTGTGCTCCTGTTCTTTTCTATCCCTCATTTCAGACCTTTTGGAATAGGAATGTTCCTCTTGCGCCATTGTATGTGGGAAGCATTTAACTTTCTCATTTCACAGGGACTCACAGCTAAATCTCAGATGAGAACTTGGATTTGGACTTTTTTGTGATACTGAAACTGTTAGGACTTCAGCAACCTTTTAGAGGTAGACTAAATGCATTTTTCATAAAAGGATGCTCACGAGTCTTGGAGGCCAGAAGTAGAATGTTTTGCCTTACCTCTAGATGCCCCTACCAAAGACTCATATGCTAATAGGTGGGGCTTTTAGAGTGACTGGATCATGGGTGTGAAATAGTGGATTAGTCCACTTAGATAGGTTTAGTGCAGTACTGGATGTGGATAAAGAACTTACTGATGAAAGAAGGCCCACCCTGAGTTGTGGGCAACACCAAAAAATAGCCTTGTAATCTGCATGGCGAGATGGAAGTGGATGGAAGTCTTTCTGTTTCCTGCCTGTTACATCATGAGCTCTTTCTCCTCTAACTGTCTTGGAGCTGTGGACTGAAACCTCTACACAAACTGTGAATTAAAATAAAGTTTTCCTCCTTTAACTTCTGGGTGTTAGCTATTTTGTCCTGGCAATGAAAAAGGAACAAAGACACAAATTTTATCAGTAAGTACCACAGCTAATGGTTTTAAAGAGACTTTGTCATCCTGCTCAACTATCCATGTAGGTGTGTATTAATTCACACACTTACTTGCACTTTTGTGCGTTCATTTATTCAACAAATACTGAATGCTGGGTACCCTAATAAGTGGTTTCAAAATGCACTTCGTGAAATTTTCTATGACACTTTTTCTATAGAATTTACTTAACACATTTAAAGTGGTATTTTTAAAATAAAAACTAGCATTTGCAAACTGAAGGTATTAATCATTTTTATGGTTTACATTCTTCTTTGTACTTGTTTGGGTTAAATTCTTGTTAGTTGTTGGTACAATAATTGATGATATCTATAACATGGTAATTTCCACTGATATTAGCAGAAAGAGACAACTGTGAAGTGCTGTTAGAATATTTGAAAGTTTACATATCGAAAGTTACTAAGTTAAATAGACCCTTCCAAATACAGTGCAAATCTAATGCTAAAATACTAACTTAACTAGCTAGTTGGGGCAAGAGATATTATGAAAATAAAACTTTAACCATTTACTGATTAGAGGAATCAATTGATCACCCTATAAACATTCTCCTCTCACTTTGAATACACTTATTCTACAGTCCTTACACTTTCTAAAGCAGGTTTGGAAGTCTTAAATGTCTTTGCACTATCCCGGCTTCTCTGACATCTTCAGTCAATTCACCACTTTTACCTTTTATAGTCATTTTGACTTTGAAGAACAGCCACGGTGCCCTCAGGCCCTGATCCAATGAATAAGGTGAATGAGTACGCACCACAATGTTTTTATGGGCCTGAATTTCCATTAGGTGGCACTGTAAACAGCATTCACTGTATTTTTAATCACATCTTGTAAAGTTCACATAAAAGTGAACTTCTAGAGGTGGCTCAGAAAGCAGCAAGAACAATAGCATAAGTGTGATTAAAGAAAAGGTAGTATTTTTAGGTAAAATAACGTCAGCATGTCTTTCACTGTAGTAATTTTTATCCTCCAGCAAAGGAGGAAGGCATAAGCCAGGCACCACCAGACAAAACCTATCACCATGTTTTTTGATCACACCTTGTAAATGCTCACTATTTTAAGATAATGGAAAATTTTTCCAGAATTATTTATATCCTCTCTGTACTACATGAGTTTTCTTTCATCTGCATGTTCACTATCATGTATTTTTGCCAACTTTGTAATTAATGCCAAACAAATGGTCACAAAACAGTATCTCACCATCATGAATCTGCATCTTCATTAGTGCAGCAGTAAAACATACTATGTTTATTGTACCTTATTATTTTCTATTCTGTTAAATATCTATTTATGTTCATCATTTATTTTTCTGTGGATTTGTTGACCTTTGTTAGACTGTAGGTTCTTGATATTTTGAACATTAATTTTTTTATATTAGCCCATTTTTGCCTTTTCTCTTGATGTGCAAAAGTTCTTAATTTTCTATAGTTGTTTTTATTTTTCTTTAATAAAGATAGACAATTTTAAAATTAAATTTATTAAAAAAGTAAAATAGATTAAAATTTATTTTAACTTATTAAACATAACAATTCTATAATTAGTAATCTGCAATAGGGTATTTCAACGCACGTATAAATTTTGTCATCTTCACCTCACATTAGGCATATCTACCTCCTCATGTATCCTTTTTTTATGGTGAAAACATTCAAATCCCCCTTTTCAAGTTTTTGAAGTGTATAGTGTAATATTGTTTCATTATATCCCTATGGTTAAGGATTTTTGTATCTTGTGTAGGATGTCTTTCTCTATCAGGGTTTAGGAAAAATATTTTTCTGTAGTTTCACATCTATCCAATTAGAGGTACTGAGTGTCCTCATAGGACACTGCCTGATGAAGAAGTGATGTATCTTAGATGTCCCTAGAGTTGCATTACATGCAATTATTTACTTATTCAGGAAACATTTTGAAGTGCTCTGACATTAAAGTCGTAAGTTTTGGAGTTTGATTTTCATTCTATAGAAAATGAGTGTATAGTAAAGAGTTTTACCTCTAGAAAAATACCGAAGAAAAAGTGGGCGGGGACAGTACAAAGCGGGGTGGGGGAAAGGAGGTTGTTACATGAAATGGTGAAAGAGGAGGAAGGTGTAGGCCAGGCACCACCAGGAAAAATCAAGGAGGACTTAGGAAAGTCTGAAGTGGTATTGACCATAATTCAACGCCAACTTAAGGCGAGGCTGAAGGAAAAGGTGTATGGTATTTTCAAGCATGGTGATGATACATCTCCCTAAGATTATGGAATGGCTCAATGATCTGAGAAAGGAAGTTGAAGTTATTCAAATGTCAAGGGGCAGATAACGAGTTTCATTTGCTGTAGAGTAAATAGGCAAAGTGAAGTCCTAAAAACAAGTTGAATTAGTGACAGAATCTTGGCAGCAGCCAACATACAGTTGTGAGTCCTCAGCACCCATACTTCCTACTCCCTTCTCTTCTCTGTCCCTAACCTCCCAGCTCACAGTGCACAGAAGCATGTTGGTGGTGAGCACATGACTAGCTACAGTCATCTGGTGCGAGAGATAATGTTCAGTGTAATTTCATACTTGTATTCAAATCATTGACTGTCACTAAAACTATAAGAAATACTGTTGGGTTTAAAACTTACCCAATGAATCTGGAATTATTTCATCTGGAGAATGAAGTATGTGTAATGTCTCTTCTGTCCTTTCTGCCAGGTTGTCTCCTTGAAGCCTAAATAATTAAAAACAGTCATTGAAATTTCTAATAATGTTAAATTATGAAATATGTACTACACATTATGGGGAACAAGACCATGACCTTTGAAACCCTTTAATCAGACATGTTTCTTCAAAGTAGAAATAAATAAAAATTTACTAAGCCATCCTACTATATGGCTTTTAGCTTCTAAGCTTTATGGAAAAGCTGTCTTCTTTCCTTGTATATACATGGCAAGACTGGTTCAGGTTTGATCTGTTTTACTTCTCTGCCTAAATGGAGAAACAGCTAAAGCAAATGTTTGTCTTCAAGCTACAAAGGGAGATTGAAGGCAGGGAGAAAAAAAAAAAAAGAGTCCAACACAGTGTGCTAAACTAAGTCCTGAGCCCAGGAAACGAGAGGATTTTCATGATTACACGAAGGTTTATCAAATACTGCTCTCCAAAATCAACCATCCTGACATTGAAGGACTGCAGATAGCAGGGACGGTAAAGAGTCCTGATGTGTGTGGCTGCCTGAGGCTCTCTTCAGCCCTGGGTTTTCCTCAAGGGAGGAAGACTGCATAGGTGCTTACATCACTATGTATTTCTGAGCAGCTGTATCCTCATCTCCACAGTGAGAAAAGTGCTGGCAGTGTCCAGTACAACTCCGGGCGTACGCTACACTCTGAAACCACACCATCAAAGGAGAGCAGAGCTCAGCGACACATTTTGCAATTCTATTCTAAGTAAATGTAGCCCCACTCACATAGAAGGACAGTATAGCCATCAGTCCAGGGTTTCTAAGAGCATCCATACTTTTTTCTTGTACTGACGTGATAATGACAAGCACCCTTATAGGAAAATAGTAATAAATGCATGACATAAAACATTAAAATTTCTGAAAAATACAAGTATGGTTCATAACTATACCACAATTAAATGTTATACTTCACAGCCATTTTATAACTTTGCTTTTATATACTGCAGTGGGCTGGCATAGGAATTTACTTTTATCTTTTGCAAATTTAAGCAAACATGTATATGTTTCTTTCTCCTTTCTGTGTAATTATAAATATGGAAAATTGTACCATAATATTTTATAATATTAAATTCTTGCACTTCCGTAGGTATGTGTACTACATATTACTTTGTATATATAGGACTGTATTTACTATTGTATAAAGTAATTATAGAATCCTCAAAGGGAATTTCCTGATAATTGTAATATATTTTTATTAGATACATATGTATTTATACCTTAAATAATTTTTGAAATTTTTACTTTGGCAAAAAAAAAATCACCTTTAAATCAATTCAGTACATATTTTTCAAACCTTTCCTACTATTTTCTCATTTGAATCCCTTCTAGTAATTAGGAAAACAATAGCAATAATTGACAATTTCAACTAGTCTTTTTGAGCTCTCTTAGTATTTTTAAAGATAAAAAGTACAGAGGTACATGATTTATTGAAAGGTGGACAGTAATAGCTACTGTTAAAAATCCACACCAACACCAACACATTTGAGCATTTAACATTGGGTTAAAAACTTAAAAGAAAAACTAAATTCTCAACAAAGATAGAAGAGAGACACTAGGTGGATTTTTTTGCTCATTACAAGCATCAATAGAAGAAAATATATATTTAGCGTTTACTAATAAATGTACAGATGCAAGGAAATTATAATTCCACAAAACTCTCAATGTGGCCGAGTTGAAAGACAAATGGTCATGAACAAAACTCAGCCAGTTGGGTGGCCTTGAAGCTGGCCCTCTTTTGCTGAAACACTGTCCTCCAGGTACCTGGAGACCTGTGTTTACCGTGACTTGGCTCCAGTTCCATGGTGGAATGCTCTCCGTGAGTAAACCACCAGTGTTTCCTAAGCTGCAATCCACATAGCGCTACTTCTGTAAGAGGTTAATGGGTGCTGTGCAAACAAGGGCTTCTGGGCAAGTCCGGGAAACATAGTCTTGAAAAAGTCAAGTGGTTTTCTTGGAAAATTTTTTTTAACTTTTTGCCACAAGGCTTGTACTCATATTCCCAAACCTTTTCTCTCTACACGCTAAAGGTGCTCTGTTATATTAACAAATCTTCTTATTTTTAACTGTTAAACAAGGTGCTTCCTGCTCTTCTTTTCATATTGAAATTGTTTCCTCCTCCAAGCCTATTATAGAGCCAGGGACTTGTCATACCTCAACAGCACCGTGCGTGCTAAGCTTGAATAAGGCCGTAGGCCCAATACCCAATACTAAAACGAAGAAGGAAAAGGATGTTACAGCACCACATCTGCAAGGGAAGCTGCCTCTCAAACTCAGACAATGCAGCATTTTATATATATATAAAATCCTCTCTTTCCTCTGCCTGGAAAGACTGCTGTGGCTCAGTTTTCTCCCTCTGCCCAAGTTATCCCCCTGATGTTGGGTGCCTTGATGTTCACACATACCCGTTTGCTGACCTCAAACATCCGTTGACTTCCTCAACCTGGAGTGTTGCCTCTGCTCTTCATTCCCCAGGAGAGACAGTTCAGAATTGCTCCGTGTCAGAAATGTGTAAATCCAATGCTTTCTGAATGTTCACAATCTCACTCTCCTACATACCTGGCTCCCCCTGGTTCCCTTTCTGCCCTTGTTCTCTGGAGCCCACTGTCTCCTCAGCCCCCTTGCCCTGCTTAACCGTTCCTGCTTAACCAAACCCAGCCTCACATGAACCATCATTTTGGTCCACACGTCCAGCTGAAAAGTACTGAAGAAAACTTTAATGCCCTGGAACTGGTGAACGCAAGCAGTGGTTCCAACTTTAAAAGCTGGCTTCTTGGTTGTCTTTCTTGGACTTCTTTGTTAAGGATCTTTAAAAGATATCACCTCTTTTAAGCCACTTGGAAGATTCTCCCCATAATTATTCTCAACCTGACCTACATTCACTGATTTTCCAACTCACAGAGCGGAAGAGCCCATGTCACGCATGTAAGGCTTAGACACCCATTAGTTCGGCAATCTGTGTCCCAGCACGTCATCTGTCTACTTTGGCCACCTCCACTATTCACTGTTTAACCCCAGTATCATTTCCCACAGCCCAAGCTCACTTCTCTTGCAGCCTTAGACAGCAACACACACATACATACACACTGCTCCCAAAATCAGCTAAAACATCTAGCTGCTGCCTTTTCTTGTACATTTTGCTTTGGACCAAACTCTTAAAATATTCTTTATTGAACACCTTTACTTCCACAAGTTTTATGCCCTCCTCAGCCTGCTTTAATTTGGTTTGCACCCCCATTATTCTGGGAAAACTGCCTACACCAAGACTGCCACACCCCCTAACTGCCATACGGAATGGAAACTGTGCAGCCCTCACTTTTGACCTTGTGTGAACACCCATCCCTGAGGCTGTCACTGCCTATTCTCTGGGTCCCTCCCTGCCCTGCATATCTGACTTACCCTATTAATGTATCTCTTCTCCATTTTCTTTAAAGGCTTTTATTTCTCTAGAGACTCTTGAATATTATTTTTCCCTCAGTTTTCTTTGTAGCCTGCCTTTTCCAACTCTTCACTACCTCCTTAAAGAATTACCTCATCTACTCTGTTAACCACATAGAGAAGTCTTAGGTTGGTGTATTCAACCTTTTGCAGGGACAGCTCACTTGGATTCACTGTAAAATATTCACGGGCAATGTGTCCAAAAGTAAACTCATCTTTACTATCACTTCACCTCCCACTTCACATAGCTAATTCATCCCAGTCTTGCTAATTATACTTCCTAAAGAGACTTCTTGCACATCATGTCTTTAAACTCTTGGTATACTATGCAACATACTATTGCCATGGTGTCACCTCTTTGCTTGATTTGCTTGGATTTCTGTGTGTTTCCTTCACAGATATTGATACTCAGAAACCTGCCTCCCAGAAGTCCATTTTTCATGGGGCTACCAGAATGTTCAAAACAAAAATCCAATCATGTTACCCTCATGCTTTAAATCTTTTCATGTAAGACATCTGAACATAAGTAGTCTTCAAGGATTCATGGACAGGCTTAGGGAAATCACAATTCATAATGAAGGCAATAAAGAGTTTTCAATGTTTGTGATCTTTGGAGAGAAGAATAGTAATTTTAATCTGTTTCCTTTTTCCCCTGCAGCCTTGCCAGCATTTGTTATTGTCTGATTTCTTGATGGTGGCTACTCTTTCTGGGGTAAGATGCAATCTCAGTGTCATTAAATTGTATTTCTCTAACAGCCAGCGATGCAGAGCATTTTTTCATGTATTTATTGGCCATTTGTACTTCTTCTGGAAAGTGTCTATTCATTTCACTTGTTCATATGATAATTTTTTTTTTAATTTTGAGGAGTCTAATTTTGAGTTCTTTATATATTCTACATAATAGTTCTTTGTCTGAAGAATTGCCAGCAAATTTTTTTCCATTCTGCAAGTTGTCTTTTACTCTGTTGGGTGTTTCTTTTGCTGTGCAGAAGTATTTAATTCAATGTGATCCTATTTATTAGTTCTTCAATAATACTTCTGTCAGGAAGTCCTTGCTTATGCCTATGACTTCAAAAGTTTTACCTACTTTATATTCCAGCAGATTAAGTATTTCTTTTTTAACATTTAGTTCTTTGACCCATTTTGATTTAGTTTAGGGCATGGTGAAGATATGGGTCTAGGTTTAACCTCCTGATGGTGGATAGTCAGTTTTCTGAACACAATCTATTAAAGAGGTCACTTTCTCTCCAATGCATGTTTCTGGCACCTTTGTTAAAGAACAAATAGTTGAATGTGCTTGAGGTTGTTTCTTCATCCTCTATTCTGTTCCACTGATCCACACATCTTTTTTGTACTTGTACCATGCAGTTTTTATCCCTGTAGCTTTGTAATATGATATTAAATCCAAGATTGTGGTGCTTCCTACTTTGCTCTACTACCCAGGATTGCTTTTGCTATATAGATTTTAGGATTGTTCTTCTAGTTCACAGCTTGAGACCATAATGTCAATTGAAATACATCAGATATGCAAGCTTAAATATCACATGGTTTCTCATACATGGGAAACTTAAATCATAAAAAAGAGAAAATAAAAGAGTCAATAGGAAATAGGGAAATAGATCTTTCTCAAAATTACAAGGGGTGAAAAGATTGAGGAAGGAGTCAGGGAGGGTTAAGAAAGGTGATGAAAAGGAATTAAAATGTGTTGTGTTGAGGTACCAACTCCAGACAAAGAACATGAACATTATGTACTGAAAATATGTATTTATAAAACATAATAATTAACCAAAAATTTTTAACTAGTTTCTCAAAATAATCCTTGACTAAAAATGGTTTAAGAACTATTATTTGTATTTCTTTTGTTGTTATTATTGGGAATTGAACTCATGACCTCACACTTGCAAGGCAGATGCTGTGCCACTGAGCTACATCCCCAGCAAGAACTACACTTTTTATTGACTTCTCATCATCTACCAATGGTTTATGGTTTCCTTAGTAAATCAATTGAGTCTCTCTGTTGAACAATCCCTACTTGTGTTTACAAATACATCTTCATGGATATTACACCATGGGTTTTATATTCCCTAAACTCCAAACTGCTTTCACTTTGGGGGAGATATTTTATTGTTAAGTCTGTGTAACATTGTGCTATCATCTCTGGCACCATTTACCTCCCCTCTTCTATTGTGTGCATTCTTCTCAGATATTTATTCTAGATTTTCCCTTTTTCAGAACCTTTTCTTCGGGAATTCTTACAACCTGTTTAAATCTTTACCATGGCTCTTAGTTTGTAGTGCTTTACTTGTTCATTTAGAGATCTGTGTTTGTCAACATATTGTGTCTTAAAGGAAAGTACATATTTTTTTCATATTTTTGTGTTTCTAAAGCCAACCATAGATTCAGCTTTCTACAGTGTAAACTGTAGAAGAGATTTCTCAAGTATCTCTAGTGGTTATTTTAATTTGTAGATAAAGTGACTCAGCCCATACATGTGGAGTTTTCTACAAAATGCTACAGGACAGTTAGAATTATATTCCCCTGAGGAGTGTTAAAAAGCATCCTGCAAATACTTAAGATCATGTAGTTCTTATCCTGGTGCATTAGTGAGGGTAGGAGACAGATGCTTATGTGTAGATGGGTCTATAATCCAGGAGTCAGGAACAGGGGACATGGAGATGAAAAAAGAAAGGAAGTAGTCAACACAATGGTAGATCACTGACTTGAACCCTTTGCAGATAGCTCAGGCTCAATCGCACAAAAATTTCTAAGGAGTCGAAGAGATGTATCCATGTGAAAGTTAAAGGGGTAAAGCATTTATTCACAGACTTCTGATGAAGGGTGGCTCCTGGGCGTTGATCAATATTTCTGAAGGTATGAGTTACACGCATATTAATATTGAATGATTTCTATTGCTTATCCCAGGTCAAAAGAAAACATCTAAGAGATAGCAGCATAATGTGACATCCTGAAGGTTACACCCACACAAAACTCGTTGCTGCAATCTGAAACGTGTGCTAAAGCAGTTTCAGCTTAACAGGTGATGTGGAGGGTATTTGAAGTAAGGTACATTGGGCCAGGGTTATAGCTCAGTGGCACAAGCACCTGCCTGGCAAGAGTAAGATCCTGAGTTTGATTCCTGGTACCTAAAAAAAGGATGAAGTAAGGTACAGAGGGGCCTGAGAAAGATGGGGCTGTAAATACACTGGAATTTTAAATAAATAAATTCAAAGCAGGTTTCCAGTAGCCTGTAAGTTCTAGCTAGTGGAAATGCTGCTACAAATATTAGTTAAGTCTATCACAGAATTTATGGATTATTAATGACCTTCTGCCGAGCCTTAATAGTGAAAAAGCCAATGAATAAAATGTATTCACAGGGATTACTGTGCCTATTACAGAGCCTATCATTGTGCCTGGCACATGTACATGATCAATAAATATTTGCTGAATAGTTTTACTGGAAAATCCTTGTGTCTTGCAGGATAGCCCTAAGAAGATAGGTCAGTCAAGGGAAAAGAGAACAGAGCTAATTCAAGGGATTGATGTCCGTAGCAGTGGTTAAACTTCTAGTTGATGTTTTAGGGTATAACTCTATCGAGTTGTTTCACTCTGTAAAAATGTAAGAAAACTGAAAACTATTCAAGCAGAAGTCAAGTACAGGTCAAAAGGATCAATGAAAACACTCTCAACAGCTGTTTTAAGGAGGAAGTCTCAAATAGTGTAAGTAGTGGGAGTGTAGGGAAGGTAAATCATGCAATTTGATGTTTTACTTTAAAATAAATTGAAAAGACACCATAAAGAGATACATTTTCTGTAAAACCAAATCAAACAGCAAAGCACCTGGCACTGGCTGGGCATGCTGGAGGGTGCCTTTTGTCTCTGCAGACCACAAGCAGCGGGTTATGGGGGAACTGCAAGTTTGGGTCCCATCTGAAGAAATGAGTAAGAGCTTAAACCAGAATTAAAAGGGCTGGGATGTAGCTCAGCACGAAGATCCTGGATTCAATCTCCAGTATTAAAAAAAAATCTGAGCGTGTGAACACAGTTAAACAATGTCATGGGTGATAGATTGAAAGATACAAATTCTTCATTTTGTGCATTGATCTGAAAGACGTTGAGTCTAGATTCAGTTATCTTTCTGAATGTTATCATATTACGTGTTATGTTGGTTGAATACTTTCTAGAAGAAAGTAGATATTCATCAAAATGTATCCTCAGCATTTAATAACAATAACTAATTGAATATTCTGGTAACATTTCTAAACTATACAGAAACTCAAGGGACGTGACATAACAAAGATGCAGTAATTAGGGAACATTCTTTTGGGAGTGGTGGTTCACACCTGTAATCCAAAGCCTGTGGGAGGCTGAGGCAGGACGGTTGTAAGTTCAAGCCCAGCCTAGACAATTTAGCAACTTAGTGAGACCCTGTTTCAAAACTAATAAATAAATATAAAAATTTGCAATGTAGCTCAGTACAAAGGCCTCAGGCTCAATTTGCAGTACAGAAAAGAATTAGAGAAACTTTAAAGGGATAGTTAGTACTTGAACAGAATTTGGAATAATCTTAAAATTTTATCAGGTGTAGAAAAAGAAAAGGGATAATTTAAGAGAAGGGCAGCAAAATAATAGAGTAGATACAGGAGGGAAGAGAAGCCTCCCCAGAGAACATAGTTAATAAAAGGAAAGAGAGAGAGAGAGAGAGAGACTCAAGCATGGTGAAAAGAGACTAGCAATTTAGTGATAGAAATATGTTGAAAGCAAAGAATAAACAATAGACTTAGACTGGTGTAGTGACTCCGGATGGGACCTTGCAAACCAAGCAGGATAAACTAGACTTGATATAGGAGGAAGCTTGGGAAGTTTCTAGTTTTCTGCCTAATTTGATTTTTTATCAGCTTCTTTTTAAAAGAAAATAACAAAATAACAACAACAAAGACAAAAAATAATGAAACTGATATAGGATTTTAAAACAAGAAGATAGGAATTAAAAATGGTTGTTATATTACCTACTGGTAACTTCAATGAAGTTGCTCAGTTTGCCAAGTGTAAGAAAGCAAGATTGATCAAACAATTAAAGAAAATAAAAAGTAATAAAAAAAATTAGAAACAATACAGAGCTTCCCTAGACAAGATGGTAGGAATTCACCAATGGTTGTTATATGACATATTGTGGTCGTCAAATTAGTTGTTCAGATTACCAGATATAAGCATGTTAATACTTACTTCTTTTACTAGTACGATTTTTAAAACACTGTACAAAAAATGACACTTACTTGGCTTGGTAACACTTGCAAGACCTCTTGGGGGCTCTTACAATAGTCCAAATAGAACATGGAGGGCTGGGAGTCTAGGGAGTGTTCCTATGCACTGTTCCGGGAGCTGGGGACAGAGCGGTGAACAAAGCTGAGCAAATTCCCATCCTCATGGAGCTGTTTTACATTAACTGGAGATGATGAAAAAACAAATAAGCAAACTACATAGTCAGCTGTATCAGAAATCTGGTTAACATTAGAGAAAAGTGAAGCAGGGAAGTCCATAGGGAGGGTCTGGGAGAGGGGGTGTGTTTGGCTTCCAGGGAACGCCCCCCTGGAGGGTAGTATCCAAGCCAAAACTGGAAGTCAGAGTAAACAATCTAGACTACAGGGAAAGTCCACTGCAGAAGAGCAAATAGAAACAAAATATCTTGAGCCCAAAGGTTCCGACTGGAGTGAACGAGGGGATGAAGAGAGGGGGCTAGACCAGTAAGACATGCTGGACCCTCATCTAGGCACCGGTGATGAAAACCCTAGTCTTATCCAGAATAACTGGGAAACCACTGGAAGTTCAAAAACAGGAGGGTGACATCAGCAGACTTTTACTATAACAAGGATCACCCCAGCTGCTATCCTGATGACAGAATGAGTGGGGACAAGCACGAAAGCTGTTGAGGAGCATTAGGAAGCTATCACAGGAACCCTAGTAAGAAGTGAGTATGGCCTGCACAGGGTTGCAGTGATACAGACAGTAAGAGGTCAGACTCCAGTGGGAGAGACAGAAGGTGGGAAAAGTCTCCAATTTGGGGAAACGAGCAGTTGAAGTGACCATGTTACTATTTGCTGGCATCAGGAAAACAGACATGGCCAGGATTTCCTTATGGTCAGGATTGAGTGAAATTTAGTTTTTGACATGACAAGTCTAAGATGCTTTGTAAGCATCTAGGTAGAGGGGAGGAGAGGCAGCTGCATAGCTGTGTGGGTATCTTAAATGGGTTTTTACAGTTACGGGGTGAGGATTGATCAACCTTTCTAAGTTCCAAAATTTCTACAAAGAGCACCAAAAGATGATATACCACCATTTAATTCTGCTATTTTGAATACTGACTTTTTTTCTCCATTACAAAATTAAAAGTATGTCTGGAGGGAAGTCAATTAAATTGGGGAAATTCCATCCAACAGTTTTGATTTTAAGATATTTAGAACCATTTTTGCCAAAGAATGAAAAACTTAACTTACCTTTCTCCTCTAATGGCTACTGTTAACTCACAAAGTCCTTTTCATACCAGCAGTCATTGTGTTACTCCTAATTTTCTTTCTAAACATTACTTTTCCATTTTAGGGATTCAGTATATTTGTGCAGAAATATTTTTGAAGGTGAATTCTAACAACTTATTGTCATTAATTCAATCTTTTTTTTTAAATTTTATTTTAAAGACAAAAGAATGGAGACATATGAACCAGAAGAGCCATAAACAATACAGAAAATACAAAGTTATACAGAATATAGTAGGGAATTAGCACTGGATGTTGTATTACATAGTTATCTTCACATTAGTTAACACAAAAACATTAAAGGAAATACCAAATTATAGATAAGATAGTAGGGAATTTGCACTGGATGCTGTATAATATAAAGTTATCTTCACTTCTGCTAATACAAAAACGGCTGAGGAAATACAGAAATATAGAGAACATAGAAGGGAATTAGCTCTGGATGC
>PVLD010007756.1:0-81899 GCA_004027595.1 Dinomys branickii
CTAAATTTGCATGTCTGTATATGGGTCCATACATCTACAATTCGAAGATATCAATGGATAAAGCAACAACTACTGTTGAGACCATATCACCTTGTCTATAGATTAGTTGTGATTGTACTATTTTCTATGATAATGGGTGTCTGTTTGTCAATATGTTTTTGTACTTTTATGTTTCTAAAATAAAAAAAAAAAATTAGTTACTAAATCCACCAAGTATTCTTGCAGATGTATTGACAACATGGTTCAATATTAAACATTTTATTTTGAAATATTTAGAGTTTGTACTATGTATCCACGATTGATGACCAGGAAATAGGGGGAAAAAGGCAACATAATGTTCTCTTTTTCATAAGTGGTCTCTTTGTTCTTTAAAAGAGGTACACTGCCCACTTAAATAGGCAGAAGATTATTTTGTTAACAATTTATATTGAGAATACATTTATCTTTCCTTGGTAAGCGTAGCAGTTATTGACAAATCCTGTCAAAAGAAACTTCTTTTTCAGCTTTTTTTTTTTTTTTTTTTTAGTGTTACAGGAAATTACAATTATTCAGTCATTTGGTCCAGCCTCTTCATGGCAGATACAACAGTTCTGTTAGGAGCTTTCTTTTGATGAGAGGAACAGGAAGGAAAAAATCTGACAGCCATAAATAAAACAAAAAGGGTGAAAAATACCATTTTAAAAAGAAACTAATATTAATCTTCATAAAAATGATATAGTTTTATCTAAGTGATATTTGAAAGAAAATTTTCTCATTTTGCATTTAATTTTGAAAATATTTCCTGAGCATATTAATTTTGGTAACAAATGGTTTAAATGCATGTGCCTAGCCATTTTTACACTTCAGAAGTGTACAATCAAATTGATTCTCTCTTTGATGATTGTAAAACAAATAAAAATGAAAAGGTAGAGTACAAAATTTAAATAGTTAATTCTCATGAACACCATATGAGTGTAAGTTATAAGCCACTATAAATTCAGAGGATAAAAATAGATTTGGCTTACAAGTGCTTAAAATGAACCATAAATGAAAGTTGAATATTTTAGTCAATGCTTCCAAATGCCATCATATTTTCCTTTAATTTGCTTTACTTTAAAATTATTGAGAATAGAAAAACAAATAAAACTGTTTTCAGAATGTTTATATACATATGTTCAGGTAATTCACCATATAGAGATCAAAATTATCTCTATAATAGAGTCAAATCTCAAGAAGAGAGTCAAATTCAGTGGAGAAAACAGTTCAAGTGTATGTGGACTTTGAAATAATTTCATTTAATTGATTTTTAGCTCCTAGTACTTCACAAGAGGCAAAAAAAAAAATTCATACATTTTGATCATTTTTCTAACTGAATATTGTGCAATCACATTACATGGCAAATCCATGTAATGAACACATAGCTTTTACTATGCTCATTCTGATAGTCATTTTATGCCTAGCTATTCAATTGCATGAACTAGCATTTATTTTTCTGGATAAAATTTATGGAGTTTTATCATTATACTACCTTAGTATTTCTCTTTAATCTAAAATACATGTGTACTAATTTAAACATAACTAGCCAAATCGTTAGCTGTATTTAATTTTTATGGACATTTTAGATCCATAAACATATCAAAGTAAGCTTAACCTTTCAAGGCAAAAGTTTTATATGCCTTCTAAATAATTCCTTTTAAACATTTTGTTAGATGTTCAAAGGATCAAAAAGAAGAACTATGATCTATCTATCTTTTAAAGTTACATTTGACTTTTCATGGAAATATATTGAATATATGAAATACAAATGTAACATATTACTGTTTTAAAGAACAAGTAAACATTCAGACCATTTTTTGTGTTAGAATAGAAAGAGATCTTTGAAGAATAAAGCAAAAATAATATACTTAACTTTAATTTTCTAACCTGAACCAAAGATGAATGTTTTCTGATTAAATATTTTTTCACTTTTCATCTATCAAACTGAAAGTATACAAATAGTTTAGTAATATAACAAATATATGGTAAACATAAAACATGAATTAAATAGAATATTATGCACATGTACTAGTCTAGATTTGACTGAACAATTTTTGTTGAAACTATGTTAATTTGACTCTGTGCCATTTGTATTTAGAAGTAAACACAGATGACAGTGTTGGCATAGTGATGTAAAAGGCAGTTTTCCAACAAGAGCTAATAATTTTTAACACATAGTTCACTAAACAAAACACCCAGCTACATAAGGCAAAAACATGAAACTGGAGAAAAATCAAAGCCCCATAAACATTACTGAAAATTTCAGAACACCTCCCTCAGTAATTGACAGCTGCAGAAAGCAGAAATATCTATACTGGAACAGTTCAAATCAGTGACAACAGACCCAAGTGGAGCATTACATTGTATGCAAGACCCTTAGAGTACACAATCCTCTCTCCCAAGAACTATTTCGTAAGAAGAATTCTACCAAGTTAAATGTTGGGATAATCACACCAGGGTTACTCTAGATAACTGAAATTCATTTCACTATAATTTAGTCAATATATATGTGGTCCCGCTCCTGGAGTCTTTACATTTGATGGTAAACTTACCCAACAATTCTTATTTCTTGTTAGTTTTCTGTTTTTGCTGTGATCCACTAAATTGTTGTTCAAACAGTAGATATGTTTGAGTGTTTTCAGGAGTGTGGTGGATAAAAGTGCAAAGCACACAGGATGAGCCTTAGACCCCAGGTCACACCTACATGAAACCCATTAGGATTCAGATGCTCCTAAGGTAAAGGAATTCACTTCTCTCCTTCCAGTTCACAAAGTCATATCTCTGTTACCTCATACATTTTCCTTTAGGATTAATCTTGTAGTGATTAGGATAAGAGCAATAGAAAAACTAAAAAGAAAAACATTATTAGCAAGATAATTAAATAAAAGATACTCCAGCACCCAGATCTTCAGGTAAGAGATGTTGCTGTCACAATAGTATCATGAAATACATTAACATCAATTTTAAGCACTATTCTGTATTAACATAAATTTATTTATTTTTTAAGAGACCAAGAAGCAAAATAGAGATAAAATAGACCAGAGTTTCAAATCAGGTTATTAAGAGGGTTGCAATAACGCTGTGTACATTGCTGTCTTCAGAGCAGTCACTAAGATATAGCATGAGATACTGTCCAAACAATATGAGCCCAAATCTTTCTTTCCAATAATAAATTTATTTTTGCATGAGGTTAGGTATAATACATTTTTCTGGGATATTATAGAAAGAGAAAGTCAAATACACATAAAATGAATGAATAATATTACAGTGACATAAGAAAATTAATAAAGGCAACCTTTGTTAAATTTCTTCCAAAAATTTTCCCTATGCAAGCCAATTTTATAATAATATACAGACACATTGTGACTTTTTTCATGAATGTCATCTCCAAACTGCTCCTCTGTGTACACACCTAGTCCCGGTTCTTCAGGGAGTGGGCACCTGCGATTTAGGAAATTAAACCAAATAATGGGATTTCCAGTTATGAAAACAATCCTAGGGTTTCTTACAGCTGTGGATAGGAAAACATTTGTGTGAACATACTGCAGAGTTTTAGAGAGTGGAGACTAAAAAAATGTAATTAAAATAACAATTGTCTAAATAACGCAATAAAAATAAAAGCAACTTAAAAATTCTGTACTACTTGTACTTTCTCCTATTATAATAAACTTAATATGTATATATTATATAAGATATATCTATGGAATTACTAACATATATTGTTCCAATTAAATATTACTACACTTCTTTTGGCAAAATTAAAATGAAAGACTATTTTATCACTAAAATATAACAATAGCAATGCTATAACTAATATTCTGAGTCATACAACGATGTGATTTTAATGCAATCCCAAAATTTGGGGCTATCGTAATACTTAGAGAAAAAACCACAAAGTTAAACCACATAAAAGCACAAATAAACCATGGCATTAAAATTGGTAACAAATATTTTTTTTAACTTCTGTAATATATATGGAAAAAAAATTTTTTTCTAACTTCTCCAATTTTTTTGAATGGTATTATATATATATATATATATATATGTGTATATATATATATGTCTTATATATATATTTGTCTTATATATATATTTGTCTTATATATATATGTCTTATATATATTTGTCTTATATATATATATTTGTCTTATATATATATATTTGTCATATATATATATATATATATATATATATATATATATGTATATTTGTCTTTTTGAGACAGGGTCTCGCTATGAAGCTCAGGCGGCCCTTGAGCTCACTTTGTAGCCCGGGCTGACGTCGAGCTAGCAGTGATCTTCCTGCTGCAGCCTTCTGAGTGCTGGGACTACAGGCGTGCACCACCTCCCTTATCCTAATTCTTTAAAATTATTATGGAAAAGAACTTCAGTTAGAAAGCCTTTCTTCTGATTTCAAGGAAGGACAAGATGTAGTTTCTAGACTAATTCCCTTTAACAATGCATAATATAATTACTGCGTTTAATATCAAATTCGAGGTGATTTGCCACCCGAACATCGTGGTAACAATGAGATCCTTTATGTGGTAGTGAGTAACTGGGACTGATGTGTTAAAGAAGGGCCTCCTGCTTTCCGTTCGCCTTGCACACACAGCACACCTGAAGGCACCACCTAAATATCCATGGGAAGGAAGCTCAAGTCTGTGTGATTCCCTGAGGTGAGGTGCTTTTAGCATCCTCATCCTGGTTTCTGGGCCTCTGCTGTACATCTGGAGGAAAGAGAGCCTGGGATGTGGCTGTGTTGCTCTCCACCACATGATTCTTTTCTTAAAGCCGGGATGTTTCGTCTCATAAATATTACCAGAAGAGGTGAAATAATTCAGGTGAGAGCCCCCTGCGATCGGCACCTGCTTCTCTTAGCCAAAGTGTCAGCATTCCTTCAATCCCATAGAAATGAATTTCTTGTCTGTTTTGTCTAATTTTGCACATTAGATAAATACTGTATATGATAAGACAGTATTTCTTTATACTTGGCTTATTTTGCTCCAAAAGTTTTTTGTGGGTGAGATGCATCATAGATAGGAAGTGGTTTATTAATTTTTATTATTATGTAATATCTATTCCACAGTTGTAGCAACATAATTTACCCATTCTACTGTGAATGGAATTTGGGGACTGTTCCAGATGTTTCTGCTTTGAAATTCTTATAATTTTTGTCACACATATATAGCTACATGTTAGCACAGATAAAGAATAGATATGATCTCTTACAAAGTCAGTCAGTATATTATGTTCAGTTTTAGTTTCCAGTTTTCCACTTTTAGAGTACCAGATTTCCAGCTAGTTAATATTCTTGCCCACATAGTATTTTCTGACTTTTTAAAGATAGTAATAGTAGTCATATGTTAGCATCATATTTTAGTTTTTATTATCATGATCTTGATAAATGATATGTGTAAAATATTCAGGCTTGCATTTAGAATCCCTAAGGATGTATGTCACTTTGAAAAATCAGTAGATAAAAATAAAGGCCAACATATGTATTTTTCCCTTTAGGGTTATTTTGCTTTTTCTCTGGCTGTTCAAAATTCTTTTCCCAATCACCACACTATGAAGGTTGCCTCCAGCATATTCTTTAGAAATTTTATTGTTCCATATAAATAGCTTTAATGCACATGGCATTGATTTCATGAATTGTGTGCATTTGGATTAATATTATTTCTTGTTTTCTCTTTCAGGGATATAATTATATAGCCTTAGTCACATTTGTTAATACCATCTTAGTGCTTCTTGATACATTGTCCTATAAGGCCTGCAAATAAGTTGTTCCTGAAGAAGGTGCTGGGTATGTATATTTTCTTTCACTTAGAACTATGAAAACAACACTTGCCAATTACCTAAGCAAACTGCTGAGGTGTCACTGGAGCAAGCATTGGAGCCATTCATCTTTTTGTGTCTTCTGGAATTTCACTCAATGCATGATAATGTATATTAATCACATGTATTTTGTCACACTGGGGTGTTACTGCTACCATAGAATGCTCATCTTTCAGTGTTAATGTTTTGTTTCTCAAATTTTTATCTGTGCTAACCGTCAAAGAATTTTCTCAGCTGGGGATATAGCTCAGTGGAATAAGCACCTGCCTGGCAAGCGCAAGGTCCTGAGTTTAATCCCCGGTACCACCAAAAAAAAAAAACAAAAAAAAAAAGAATTTTCTCCACTAAGCACTGAGATTCCTCAAAGCTTCTCATATAATAACATATTTAAGAATCTTTCATGAAATCCATTTTTTGATATACCAGGTAAACGTATTTCTGTAAACCATCTTTTATCTTTTTTAAGTAACTGTTTCTAACATGTATTAAATAGTTCTGACCTCCAGTGACGATAAGGTATATAAAATTTACTTAATGAGCTCAAGAAAAATATAGATAGCTTTTGATTTTTCTACTTTTTTTGTCAAATTTTATATTAAAATATTTGATATAGGGCTTTAAAGTATTGCTTTTGGCGCTATTTGAAGTAAAGGTATGGATTAGGTATATTTAATTATACTTACATAAAATTAGACACATTTAATTTTCCATAGTTATATTTTCTAGTTATTTGGGTGAAGATTATTGCAGTAATATAAAAAATCTTATTTTCCAAATTTATCTTGTTTCTCCAATTAATACCTCAAGCAAAAATAGGCAGCCAGAATCTTCTGAATTGGGTAAAAGGATGTACAAATACTTTCTCACTCTACAGATGATCTGATAGCCATGCTTTCTTCTTAGTCACTAATTTATTAGAATTTCTTTGCCTCTTTTTGTTCACTTGACATATAGTTCATTGTTCAATATTTTGAGTCACAGTGAGAGATTTTCTTGCTTCCAGGCAGCCTCCACAGACTTAGCTAATTAAATACAAAGCATGAGAGATTTTCACCCTAATAAATCTGCATGTGGGTTAAGACACTATGTCACTTTGGTTGTTCTTTCAATAATTCTAGAAGGGATTACAACAAGAGCTCTTTTTAATTATTGCCCATGACATTAGGAATAGTTTTCCAATCCTACCCTATCACAATGTATGTTGACAGGAAAATTTCCCCATACTGCTCTCAGCAATCTAAGTGAGATGACCAGCTCTTAGGACAACTGACAGACCCTATTATAAAACTTCATACACATTTTCCTTAGTAGCAGAAATAAAAGAAACTGATTGCCATGTCTATAAATTCTAATTGATCAAACATAGCTGTAATTTAAGCATAAAACAGCTTCTGATTTTGTCCTCCAATTTTGACAACAGCTATCAAGCTTCGTGATTGTTAAAATAGGTGTTTATTTTGAATACACTGTTTGCTTTCAACATGTCCATTTGTAAATAAAATGTGTGCAAATCCAGTGACACTTTACATTTAATTTCTCAAATATAACAGATTGCAAAGATTGATATATATTTAAATTTACTTTCTATAAAGAAAAATACACATTCACATAAAGTTTACTTTCTTGGTTGCATATGTGGGTGTCATGAACCACCTTTTTATAACCAAAAGAGCAGAGTTATTCGGTGCTTTGAAAACCAAGACTAAGAAACGCCCCCCATTTTCAATTTGGAAATAAAAACATTCATCTGATAAACGTCCTTTGGTCAAGATAGAAAGCTGTACCATGCTGTCAATGGTTTGAAGACTTCATTATTAAAAGTATCACTAGATCCATTTAACGAGGTAATTCCCAAAGTTTATATAGTATATTCTTCCTTGTACAGACAATGACATTTCTGCAGAGTTGTCAGGAGGGATTTTAATTTTTTCTAACTCATCTTTATAATGTTTTTAAGATTATATAAGGCAAAATAGCTATAAAGTAATTTTTACTCTTAAACAGTGCTACTTTCTCTTGGCTACCCCCTTCATTCCCTTAACAAGAGCCTGGGCCCATATTGAAATATTAATATATGAAAACATTGGTAAGGAAGATAATTTCCCCAAATGGTGATTCAGTGATTAGCAACAAGTGACCTCATCTTCATTTGCCCTAGCCATTGAGATTGGTGTTTTGAGACAGAAGCTCTTTCTCCATTGAAATTTTAGATCTGTGTACATCTGGAAGAAGAGATCCTCAGTGAAACCAGTGGAAACGCCTGCCTCTAGAGCTCCCATTCCAGTGATATCGCTTTTAAAAATGGTTCCCTATCACAGCAGTTATACCTCGCCTGGTTTTCTTACATTACTATTTCATGAAAGTAAGGTTTTAATAATGGCATTCAAATGTAAGCATTTCTTAGTAGATAAGCTTTATAATCAACATTATTTTATTTTATTTTTTATTTTTATAGTACATGTTTCTAATACATAATTATTACACTCCTCCTGAACTGTTGGTACATACATTTCACCTGATCTTAGCCAAAAAGCCAAGAAGCGATGTTTGCATGTCTATTTACTTCATCTTGCACTTTATCCTCTTTTCCTCACAGGTCCCATCCCCTCCAGCTCTTAGGCCCCTTAATTGTTTCAGAAGACCCATCTTTTTATTTCCTTTTTGTATTTTGCTATACTTTATATTTTTGGTTTATTATATAAAACAAACCATGCAGCACTGAAATTCTGTGTCTGATTTATGTCACTTAACACTGTAGTCTCAAGGTGCGTCCTTTTTCCTGTAAGTGACCCAGGCTTATCCTTCTTTATGGTGGAGCAATTCTCCATTGTGTCTGAATACTCTGGGTGTGTGCAGCACACTTCCTTATCCATTCCTCTTTTGATGGACATAGAGATTTCTTCCCAGATTTAGCTATTTGAATTGTGCTATTGTAAATATGAGTATGCATATATCACTGTAATGATGCGTCTAACTCTTTGGGAAAGATATCTAGAAAGGGAATAGCTGGGCTCGATGAAACTCTCCTTTGTTTTGGTTTTTGAGGACTGAACATCATTTTGGTTTAGACGGTTTTTTTTTTGCCATGTATAGCAGCCACTGAGTAGATTCTTAGCAGATACAGAACTTTTTCTTTGAGAGAAGAAATGTCTTGAACACAAAGCTCTTCTAAAAGGTGAGGGAAAGTTAATACCTAAATATACATAACAGAGATAGAGATATTCATAAACTTTCTGGCATATTTCATGTTTTAAAATTCTTAGCAAATTGCTACTGGAGTTCACTTTACGCAAAAGTCTCACATGTTTGAAAGAGCTCTTGAGATAGAGATCATTAATTCTGTTTTATTAGAAGCTCCTCTTTGACTGTTACGCTTCTCATGAATTTCAAAGATACTAGAAAGATTGGCAGATGCTGAGTTGCTAAATGAAACACAAATAATTGTGCTAAACATGAGTAAATGTGTTAGGTTGGATCTGATCAACATTTGCAGTGTCTTGACTGGTGGCACATCAAGGGAGATGTGTTTAGAATCACTTAAAGGTACTCCCAGGTGGCGTACATAAAACTAGTGAGAAATTAAACAGAGCAAAAAAATGCTTATTGTCATTATAATAATTCCCAGCAGCAAGGTCTTTTAGACTGTAGTAAAGTCTTCCAAGTTCTCCATTTGAATGTAAAACTAGATTAAACAATGCACTGGAGAATTTGCTCAAGGATAAAAGCTTGCCCAGACAGAAAGCCTAGGAGATGACCAGACAGTCCTTTCCTTCTCTAATTGCTGTAACTCCTGGAAACCTATGATGGATTTAGACACACAGAAGTTGCCCTTATAGTTTCCCAAGATGAAAGCACATTATTCATCTTCATAACCAGAAGTCATTAAAAGAAGAAAATACATGTCAGTTTTTAATGACTAGATTTTCGGCAGATAATATGAATAATATTTTCATAACAAATTAGCTCTAATATACTTAGAATTTAATAATCCTGTACATTCTGTGGAACCATAAGTGACTTTGACAATCACATGCCATACATGTCACCCTATGCTAACACCATGAAAATACTTCTAATTATATATTCATACATTACAAAAGCTGCAATTTGTGATTAAATTTTTTTCTAAAAACAAACAAACAAACAAAAAACACGCTGAGATGAAGCATTTTTAGCTTTAAAACATAGGAAATATTTGTTCTAAAAATTCAACTATCTTGTTTTTATAATTCAATTAAAATTTAAACTTAATATTAATTCAATTAATTATTTTTCTCTAAATGAATTATAATGTCTTTTCCAAGGACAGAGAAATAGATATTATTTTAAGCGGAATGGATATATACTACCTATGGGTGAATAAAATCATAATGATAATAAATTTTAAAAAATTAAAGCCACTATCCAAAGGCAATAAGACCAAAATAGCTTTTACTTGTCTACCAGAAACTCTGCAATGCATCAGTGTGAAATCTTATACATTTGCACATTCTCTTTGTGCCTGTTTCTGCAAATATTTCTCATTTTATAATAAGAGGAAGCTCTGAAGTTGAGCAGGATATTTAACTATCAAGAATTTACATAAGCAAAGATCTGAGGAGGAAACAGGTTTTTTCTATTTTACTTAGAGAAAAAGTAGGAAGAGAATATAGGTAAAGCAACCCTGGCTAAACCCTGAGTGCAGACTACGCTCTGGAATTTGCAACTACCAAATCGCATATCTGCTCCGGCCTCTCCCCGAGTGGGATTCAGCAGAGAATTCAGGAGAGTCCAACGAAACTGGGAAATTCATGCCATTTTTGTCACCTCCTGCTGTTCCATTGACTCCTGTTAGTCTAACATTATTTTTATTCATCTCATCTTGCAGCTATTGAACTGATTTTTCCTGGATCCTTGTTGATTTTAAGAGATCCTTCCTTTCACAATCTCTAGCTGCCATCCTGTATTCAAGATCTGAAATTCTATTTTTGGCTTCATTCAAGAGATTTTGCAAGCTTTCAATGGAGGTTTTGATTTCCTGAAAATCTCTTTGAGCCTGTTTCAAACATTCTAATTCATTCCTATATTGTTTATGTAACATTTACATCTGTTGTCTATGTTCTTCTATTGTTTTATCTGTTTATTCTCTGGATGTGTAGAACATTTCTTTCATTATTATTGCCATTCAGTTTTTGTCTGAGAGATTATTTCTGACGTGATCTCTTTGACCTGATGGAGTTGTTTCTTTTCTTCCATTGCAATCATTTCAGAAACTTCAGGTGTGTGTTTACCAAGGTCTCCTATGTCGATGTCTCCTGGACTTGTTCTGAGTGGGGTAAAGTTGTGAGATTGCATTTTAGCCCTTCCCCTGGTCATGTTTGATGCTGGAGGCAGAATGCTCAGTCTCCCTCTCCTCTGGCAGTGCAGCTAGTGGCCCTAGTTTTCCTGATGGTCAGGCCTGCCCCTCAGTGTCTGCTGAGATGTGGTCCTTAGTCTGGGGTCTTCTGGTAGATGGTGAAGTGTACCTAGTTCTCCCAGGTCTCAGACATGGACTGTGATGTCAGTTGATGGCAGCCCATCTAATCCAGTGACCCTTCATGGTTCAGGGCATGTCTATGACCAAGAATCCGGTTGCATTGGTGGCACAATCCCAGAAGTGTGGTTTTGTGACCCAAGGCAGTTCAGGGTACATGCAAAACCCAGACACAAACTACAGGGTCAACAGTTTGTGGACCACCTGATTCTATGTCTCCAGGCAGCTCAGTAGACACACAGGAGCCAAGCACGAGGCGTACCAACAGTGATCACAGACTGCCTGTGTCTGTAACCTCCACGAGGTTCAGAGTGCAAGTGAAGCCCAGACCTGAACTGAAGTGCCAGCAGCTCATGGAACACCCACTCTAGTACCTCACTCAGCACTGGGTACATGCAGGGAGGGCCCACACATGAACCCCGGTGAGAGCAGTTCACAAGCCTTCTGGGTGAGGATTTCCTGTCTGCACCAGGTGCACAAAGAGAAACTGGGAAATGCAATTTGAGATTATTTTGCCTTGTAGTGGGTGGAACAGCTATTTAGGTTTTTTTCTCCATTTACCTTTATTTGTATTTTATGAAAAACTATATAACTATAAATGAGCTGCTCAAACTCCCCTCTTTTCACAACTCAGTGTACTCTAAGAGCTTCATGTAAATCTAACAGCATATGTACTGACAATTATTGGCCTTTAAACCACAACATAATTCATTTTGATCCTACTTTATCCTCTGTGCACTGTGCGAGCACATCTTTTTAATTTAGGGGTATTAGATTTTGTGGCTAGATACATAGCTTGTTCATTTAAATTTAAATTTTAGATATGAGTAGTTTTTGTATAAGTATGTCCTATAAAATATTTGGGGCATAATTATGTCAAAACTTCAGTAATTTATTTCAAATGTGCGTTTAAGTGACCATCCTGTATTTTGTCTGAGAGTCTATTTCTAAGACATGGTCCTTCCAAGTGATACCAAAGGGAGGACATCTGCGTGACGCCAGTGGAGGACAGGGCACAGGACACTGATACCAGAAGCCTATACTCCTGAGCTCATTACCTTTGCCCCACACAGTTCCCTAACATAACTTGTGTCCATCCTTCCCTGGCCCATTCTGGCCCCTGGTCCATGGGAGCTGCAAGTTTCCTTCCGTGGGTCACAATTCATGTACCAGAGTCAGAATAAAACTATTCATGGTTCTCTGGACACACAAAAAGCCCTATCTTTTTCCCCCCACTACTTCATTTCAGTCTTTTGTTTATAAAACATACTGAGCTCTTCTTTTCCTCATAATCATATTTAATCAATATAGGCAACTACTGTACAAACACTGAGCGTAGTATTCTTTTGTGGGTAGTGGGCGATGTTTCCATATTGATGTTCAAGGCACAGGATACAAAATCACTTTTGTCCACCCCCATCAGAGGAAAATAATTCATATTATGAATTGAATTAAAAAAGTTAAGGCTTATTTTATGGTCTAAGAATATGGTTCATTGCAGAGGATCTTACTTGCACTGTTAAAATGTATGTAAAAAAGATTGTACATTCTATCACTGTTAGGCATACATATTTCTTTATTTGTTTAGCTATTTTAGAGCTAGTTATCACATCTGGGCTATGATTAAGTAATTTTTACTAGAAAAGAAAACCACTGTATGTCTACTTGTACACACAGAAAAAATAGATATTACTTTTCCTTCTGTTATGGTTTGTGTCTGCATGTCCCCCCAAATCCTCAGGCAGTTATGGGTGGCTTTTAGAGTTTATGACTGATCGATGATCCAATGCTGGAATTATGGGTGTGAGAGCTATACCCTAGGGCAGATAGTTTGCATATGAAGGGAGAGAAAGAGGCTGCTGGCTGCCATTCCTCCTGCCATTCCTCTCTTCTTGTGCTTGTTGCTTTGCTATGTTCTGCTGCCATGAACTGTTGCCTTCTCCCGTGTGCCACTCTGCCTCAGATCCAGCCAAGTAAGGAATGAAACCTCCAAAAACTGTAAGCTAAATAAGCCTTTCCTTTCTTCATTTTGGGTGTCAGGTATTTTGTCTCAACAACAAGGAAAAAGTAACCAAGACACCTTTCCACTTCATAACACAATAAAAGTAAATACTAAATAATACTAAAAGGAAGAATATATTCTGGAGATCTATTGCATAGCATGTTGACTGTAGTTAATGGTGTATTCTTGAAAATTTCTTGTAAATTTTAAATATGACAAAAATATAGGCATGCGTAGTGACAGAAAAGCTAGTTGATTTTATGTAATCACATTCTATGATGTACATATACATTAAAACATCGCATTTATACAGTGAATATAGTCTATAATTTCTCACTTCTCATTGAGTGTTTCATAATATGGAACAATAATAAAGTAAATTTCCTGTTGGATAATAGATACATTTTGTTTTATATGTTATTTCAGAGGAGATAGTTTTAAAAATACTGCATTTAGGGTGGTGCCACTCTTTTAAAACCCTACAATTCTCAGTGAAGATGGTTATTGCTGTCAAAATATCTGCATAGTTTACAAAATTGGCAAGAAACATTTTTAAATGTCCCTATTAATAATGTGTTAGAATATACATGTGCACACTCTGTGCCAAAATATTCACCATCTATAAACCCATCCAAGATGTATTCCTGAGAGTCTGAGTTCAATGTTGTTTTGAGCAGTGATATTACAGTTTATGATGTTATCCTTTGATGAAGTTCTTCAAAGGCTTCCCACAGAGACGTAATCGCACCTGGGTGAGTTTATCTATCTTGGCCACTCTCTCTCAGTCACACACACAACTCATCTCTTAGCATCGGTATTATTAAATTGTACACAGTTTTGCAAAAGCGGTGCTCTGCTAAACTTCTTGCTTTGCATATGCCATTCTTTTATGTAGTTCACTCGTTCTCTTCTACAGCTCTTGGTAAAATCAGTCATCACTTGGATTTGATTTCTGTATCTTCTTTCTTCTGGAAAAGCCGGAACTCTGCATAAGCTCACCCACTGTATAGTGTCTGTAGCATCCTGTGACTCATTGAGAAATTCATGTGTCCTATGTACTGCAATTCCAGCATGCAGTTCTCCATAATAACAATTCACTGTCTCTCTGCCACACCATTTAAATGAATGTTTAATTAAATGTATGGATGGCATGGATGATTTTGTCCCTAACAACTTGTATAATTTATAAAAGACAATTGGTGGTCCACTGATTTCTAAACTGTAAGTAAACTAGGTGGTGTCTAATATATATGAAATGTCAAACATGTATGGTTAGGTAAAATAATATCACACAGAAATAAGGGGACCAAGAATGGATTGTTAATATTAACTTGAAATTCCATAAAAAATAAGCTTGTATTTTATAGACAATATTTTAAATAATATGTGAAAAAAAAGATAGTACACAAAACAACTTCATCCTTTTACAAAGGTTAGTATAATTTAAAATAAAACTTTTGCTTACAGAGATATTCACAGCAATAAACTATATATAACTTTATTTCAGACAATACAAAAATATTCTGAATTTTGAAGCCATCTAGCTATTTTTCCACATGGATTAATGTGATGAATAGGAAAGAAATTAGAGAAACTTTCCAATAAATGTCCTTGTCCTATTTTAGCACTGAATTCATTTTTTCATTTAATTGGTATAATTCTGACATTTGAATAAGTGATAGCTACATCCCAACATATCTTGAACTTTCAGAAGGCTGATATAATGACATAACAAATCACCAGTGCAGCTAGAGAGAAACTGAACTTCAAAAGAGCTCAGCACTTGTCGTGAAGGAATGTACAAAATGTAAAATACCAATAATTAAATGGAAAATGTGTCTATTCTGTTGAGAGAAAATACATAAGAAGATATATAATTATACTTCAATTGGTTAAGCATTTGAAGATAGTCTGAAAATTAAATTATATTATTTTAGTTCACTCTCTGAATCAGTAGATGAAATTATATTTCCAAGTTTAACATAAATGTCTCAATGTTGTTAATACTTTAATTACACCAAAGGATATCTATAAGTATATATGCTAAGAATTTAATACCTGGAGAGAATTTTAATGCAGTTTTACTACTTTAACTTTTTAAGTAAATTTGTATTTAAAATATATGCTTTAAAATAAATCATTTATCCTATAAGATGTAGGGCTAAACACAAAAAATGATCATCCTTTTATGAGAGGAATATATTAACTCCTCTGGCCTTTTACATTCTGAAATATGTTTTTTCTAGAAAGTTGCTGGTATTACTCTTCTAAGATTGTAAGACAATTACAAAAACCTATAATGAAGAGCTTGATGATCTTTTGATCATTCTTCAGTAAACAAATATCTGCACAATCTAACTATTTATTCATGAGAAATTAGTTCCTCATTTTAATCAATATACAATATTTCTTTGAAAAATCAAATGCTCAAACTAAATTCTACAGGAACTTGTGTTTCTTAGTTACTATGTCCTATCCACATAGGACATAATGAATTCTCCACCAATAATACCACACAAGTACGACCACATAAATACATGCTGATCAAAGTGATTTTCATTTTGAGTGAATCTTTAATGCCAAAAAGTACCACAAAAAAATCTAAAGAAAATTACACATTTTTATAGTATGCATATGTATTATTTTGTGGCCATAAATTTTTAATCAAACACAAATTCATGAAATGTGAGGAATTTGTACATATACATATTACATCCTGATCCTTTTTTTTTCCTTTTGTCCTCTGCTCCCTCCTGTCTTCACCATCTTTGTGTCCCTTCCTAACTCCACATCTACTTGCCTGTTTCCTATCATGTATTATTCATTTTGCTTTTCTATTGCTTATATGATAGTGATGCTTCCATATACCGACTTCATAATGTATAAGAACATTTGGATTACTTTGTTCCTGTATTTCTGTCTTTTTTGTATGTATCCACTGGGCTTTTAAAACTAAATAGTCATTTTAAATTATGCTCTTTTTATGATGATTTATTTAGTGTCAAAACAGAAAGGTCTTATATATCAGTTTATAAGAGTTTTTACAGAGTGCTACATATTATAGAGATACGATTTGATAGCAGATCAATATGTGCCAACAATAAAAATATATCAATTTAATTTAAATTAAAAATCAAAGCATAATTTACAGGAACTTATTTTTCAATAGAAAGCTGCTTGTTCTTACTAGGAATAATTATAGAGAATGTCACAAATAGGGAACGTTAAACGGTCTGACCTTTGATTGTTCAGACAGTGCGATGGGACTGATTAAGTGAGGAAAGAGAAATGTATGGCAGCAAGGAAAGCTGCGGCTCCATAAAACTCTAGAATGTCAACCTTGCAGCAATCTGAAGAGCAGTGAGATCCTGACATACTGGGTCACAGTATTTATTTCTGTACATCAGAACATCAATCTAATTATGTTGTATGACTTTATGTAAGGTTTTATTTACTTTTTATACTCAAGGCCCAGAGAAAAAGCATTTGACAAATTTAAAGACAAATCTTTATGCATTGTTTTTAGTTATTGTGAGGATAACTAGGTTTCTCATCCAATGACTAGACAACAATAAGAAATTTGGTTAAAATAAAATACTACTTTGATATTACAAGCATTTAAAATTCAAATTAGTATAGGTAGTAATAGAAGACAGTGAAGAAACACTGAATTGTCAGTGCAAACCTTGTACTTATATAGCTTTGTTGTACATATGATGAAATGATTTAAAAATCATTCCCATCACAATCAACCTTTTTTCTATTTGTTCACTGTTTAGATTTATGTCATTACAATGTGTTCCATTGTAAAAATTAGCATAAAACAGTTATTGAATATAACACTTGAAAATCATACATTTTCATTAAATTAACCATTTCACAGGGTACTTATAGTTGTATATGGGTAACTACCATCTCATTATTTAAACCACCAGTGTGACTTTGAATATCAAATATATAATTTCTCAAAACTTTTGTGTATTTGTCTTCAGTATTATCTGATTATTAGAATATAAAATTTCCAGGTTAGAATGTTAGATATATATAATCATACCAATAGCTGCCATCTTGTGCATTAGGAACTTAGATCATACCCTGTTTGGAGAGTTCAGTTTCATTTTTAGACAAAAACATGGCCCTATTTATAAACTGCAAAACTTAATTCAACTTACTATATTTTAAACTTTTAGCCAATAATTGTGTTATAAATCTCCTAAGTCTTTCCTTTGTCCTTTCTATTGGATCTACTTTTGATATAGTTTACTCTCTTTAACACTTTCAATTGTATGATTAGTGAAGATTAATTGAAATATCTTTTTCTGGAGCAAAAGAATCATATTTGATCAAATACATAAGGGTTAGCCAGCTTCTGCTTTGATAAAATGATATCTTCCCTGAAGCCCTGATGCCACACTTCAGTCCCGTTAGAAGCATGTGCCTCAATGATTGACAAGCATCAGGATACTTCTAAAGCCTTTTGTAAAAATAATTGTGTACATTCCAGGTTTACTCCATAACAATTAAGGAATTCATACAGTATAAGTATAAAATACATTTATTGTAATGAATTAAATTGACATTTTTCACATCTTACCTTGTTACTTTCATTATTTTTTTAGACAAGGCCATCTAAATGCAGTTTATTTAAAAAAGTCCTAATAAATACAGTTTTGTTAATTTTAGTCCTCATACTGAATATTAGATCTCTGTATTTGCTTATTTTACACACCTGCTATTTTGTACCCTGTGGCCTATACATAACTAATCCACCCCTGACATGGCTGCAATAAGCACTTCCTTAGTCCACTCTAGAACAAATGAATCTTTTCCACTTTGGAGAAATAGCCAAGTGTTAGCTAAAACTAGATTTTTAAATATGAATAAAACAAAAGTTCAATTAGGAAAATTAATAGGAATATTGAATTTCAAGAAATACCTTTATCCAAAAGGAAGAAGTACAGAGGTTGAGATTTATTAAAACATGCAGAGTTTTATAGTACTTAGCAATTTTATTAATGCATCCTTACTTTGTCTCATTCATATTTGCTTAGGCAGCTGATGTGGGTTAAACTGTTTCTCCATCTAAAATGTGATGAAATCCTCTAACACCTCTCTATGTGTAAACTTACTTGAAAAAAATGTCCTGACAAAAGTAAGCAAATGAAAATGAGGCTATTAAAATGGACTCTAACCCAATACCACAGAGATTCTCACACAAAGGGGGAATTTGGAAATAGAAATAGACATGCAGAAAGAGAAGAGAGTGTGAAGACGCACTGGAAGGAGACAGCCATGTGATGATATCTAGTAATTTATAAGCCAACAAACATTAAATATTGCAGTCAAATGATTGATACTCAATGAGGAACAAGGTAAAAAATAATTCTTTAGATGACATATTCACTTGCAGCACCTGCCTTTACTTACTGGCAAATTCATGCATGTAAAATTCTATACATGATAACACAGGAAGTTAATATGCACAAAATCCTATGAAACATAGATAATATTATCAATATCTAAGAAGTTTTGACCACTAGTATATATTTTTAGAACTAAGAGTTTGAAAATCTAAGAAGTAATATCCAAGGAAATTTTTCATGCTGTCTTTGCCAACTCAGTGTCATAGAAGTGTCTATTTTCTTTGATACCAACCTCATTCACTGCAATATGTGGCCATTGACAATTTGAGATGGAAACTCAGTGACTGGTGACAGGAACCCAGGAAAAGCATGGGTAACTAGGAGGTTTGCAGACAATGTGAACTTCAAACCAAGAATGATCAAAAGAGATAAAGAAGGCCACTGCATACTGATTAGAGGAAAAATTCAAGAGGAAGTAATAACAATCATAAATATACATGCTCCAAGTATAGGAGCACCCAAATAAAAAGTCAAATATTAATTGACATGAATGATCGATTAAGCAACAACACAATTATGACAAGGGACCTTTATACTCGTCACAGATAGATCAACTAGAAAAAACTCAGCAAAAAAAAAAATCAGAACTGAAATAAAACTGTGAACAAATGGACTTAGTAGACATTTACAGATTGTTCAAACCAACAACATCAAAATAAACATTCTTCTCAGCAGCACAAGGGTCATTCTCTGACATAGGCCATATAGCAGCACATACAACATGCTTAAGTACATGTAAAGAATTGAAATTATCCTATACTTATTATCTGGCCACAGTGCAATGAAATTAGAAATTACTAACAGAAGAAACTGCCAAGTCTATAAGCATATGGAAATTAAATAACACCTTCCTGAACAAACAATGGCTCACAGAGACAATTAAAGGAGAAATAAAACAATATGTACAATCAAATGAAAATGCAAATACAACTTACTGGAATATGTGAGACACAATGAAAGGAGTACTAACAGGGAAATGTATAGTGATATATTTTCACCTCAGGAAAACCAAATGAACACAAATAAACATCCTTACTGCACCTTGAGCTTCTAGGAAAAAAAAACAAAAAGAACAAAAAAACAAGTCAAGCCCAAATCCCATAGAAGGGAGGAAATTATAATGATCAGATTAGAAATTAATGCATAAAAAAACAGCTTTCTGCCTCAGTGTAAGAGAAAATATTTTCTTGGTATACTCACAAATAAAAACAAAAAAAAAAAAGAAAAAAAAAGAAATTAATGCAATTGAGGCTAAAAAACAATACAAATAATTAATGAATCAAAGAGTTGGTTCTATGAAACAGTAAACAAAATTGATAACCCCCTAGCTAAACTTATCAAAAAAAAAAAGAAAAGGAAAGAGTCAAATTCATTCAAGGAAGAATGAAAATGGTAAATTCACAATTTTCTGTGAAAATTCAGAGCGTCATTAATACCTACATTGAAACTGTTTACTCTCATAGATGGAAAACACAGAAGAAATAGGCAGATTTCTAAAAATGTATGAATTACCAAAGCTGAATCAAGAAGATATAAAAATTATGAATAACCCAATATCAGTTAGTGACATAAAAATATAATTAAATACTTACCAACATAGAAAAGCCCAGGTCTTGATGGATACACAATTGAATTTTAAAAGAAAATTAGAGAGCATTTCATGTCCATAGTCCTCAAACTCTTTAATGAAAATGAGAGAAGCAATTCTTCCTAACTCACTCTTAGAGTCAAGTATTACCCTGATACCAAAACCAAAGAAAGAACCAACCAAAAAACAGCACGACAGGACAATCTCCCAAGTGAATATAGATGCAAAGATGCTCAAACTCTAACCAAAAAAATGCAGCAAATCATCAACAAGGTAACACATCACCACCAAATGAGATTCATGTCAGGAATGCAGGGATGGTTCAACATATGCAAATCAATAAACACAATACACCACATCAACAGAGCCAAAGACAAAAATCACATGTTCATTTAAATAGATGCAGAAAAGGTTTTGATAAAGTTCAACATTCATTCATGATCAAAAATCCTACAGAAAATCATACCAGTTTGTCTTTACCTCAATCTGATAAGAACCATCTATGACAAATCAACAGCCAAATGCAATACTAAATGGGCAAAAACTGAAAGCTTTCACTCTAAAATCAAGGTCAAGACAAGAATATCCACTATCACCAATCCTACTCAATATAGTTCTGGAAAAATTAGCCAGAGAAATTAAATACATGAGAAAGATTAAAAATAAGGATAGGAAAGGAAGAAGTTAAATTATCATTGGTTGTAGGTGGCATGATATTCTGTATAGATCACAAAAAGGTCACCAAAAGACACCTAGAAATTAATAAGTAAATTCAGTGGCATAGCTGGAGAAAAGGCAATTACATTCCTATACACAAACAATAAACTCACTGACAGTGAGATTAGAGAAACAACACCCTTCACAATAGTGCCTGAAAAAATGAAATACTTAGAAATCAACACAACAAAGGATATAAAATATGTGCACAGTGAAAATTACCATAATCTAAAAAAGGAGATTGATGAGAATATCAGAAAACAGAAAGTTATCCCTTGCTTGTACATAGGAACAACCAACATTGTGAAAATGATCATACTCCCAAAACTATTATATAGACTTAATGCAATCCCAATCAAAATACCATTAACATACCACAAAGAGCTAGTGAAAACCTTCCTAAAATTCATTTGCAACCAGAAGAGACCTAGAATAACAAAGGCAATCCTGGGTAACAAAGGCTAAGTAGAAGGCATCATAATTCCTGCTTTGAAATTGTACTAGAAAGCTACTGTGATAAAATCAGCCCAGTACTGGAAAAAAAAAAGTACCTGAGGATTAGTGAAATAGATTAGGAGATTCAGACAAACTACAAATCCATTGAGCCACCTTTTCTTGGACAAAAGGCCAAATATTTTCACTGGAAGAAAGATAGGCTCTTTAATAAATGGTGCTAGAAAAAAAATGGCTTTCCACATGCTGAAGACAAAACATAGACGCATGTCTATCACCATGCACTAAAGTCAAAATAGATCAAATACGTAAATATTAAAATGGAAAGATTGATTTTTGGGTGTTGACTTTGTATCCAGCTGCTCTGCTGAATTTGTCCATGAATTGAAGGAGTCTTCTTGTGGAGTTTTTGGGGTCTTCCATGTAAAGTATCATGTCATCTGCAAATAGCGATAGTTTTACTTCTTCCTTTCCTATCCTTATTCCTTTTATTTCTCTCTCTTATCTAATTGCTCTGGCTAATGCTTCTAGAACTATGTTGAATAGTAGTGACAGTGGACATCCTTGTCTTGTTCCTGTCTTTAAAGTGAAAGCTTTCAGTTTTTGTCCATTTAGTATGATGTTGGCTGTTGGTTTATCATAGATGGCTTTGATTAAATTGAGGCAGAGGCCATCTATTCCTATTTTTTCTAGGGTGTTTAACATGAATGCATGTTGGACTTTATCAAAAGCTTTTTCTGCATCTATTCATGGATCACAGATCTCTATATTAAAACAGAAACACTAAACCTATTGGAAGAGAAAATAGGTAAAAATCTTGAAGACATAGGAGTAGGCAGAGAGTTCATGAATAAAAATCAAACTGCAAGGGAAACACTTCAAAGAATCAATAACTGGGACCTAATTTTACTGAAAAGTTTTTGCACATCTAAAGAAATCATCAGCAGAGTAAAAACGAAACCCACAGATTGGGAAAAAATCCTAACTGGCTGTCCCTTGGACAAAGGTCTTCTATCTAGAACATACAAAGAATTAAAAAACATGAACCCATCCAATCCAGAAATGGGCATCTGAGATGAATACACACTTCTCAGATGAAGAAACACAAATGGCAAATAAATATATGAAAACTGTTTGACATCATTAGTCATTCAAGAAATTCAAATTAAAGCAACACTATGATTCCACCTCACACCAAAAAGAATGGCTATCTTCAAGAAATTGACCAATAACAAGTGCTGGTGGGGTTATAGGGAAAAAGGAACTCTTCTCTGCTCTTGGTAGGAATGTGGACTGGTACAACCACTGTGGAAATCAGTGTGGAGATTCCTCAAAAATCTAGAATTAGAGGTTCAATTTGACCCAGCTATTCCTCTTTAGGTATTTTCTCAACAGAACTAAAGACATCATATCTCAGCAATATACGTGCACCCATGGTTATAGTAACGCAGATTGCAATAGCTGAATCTTGGAAACAGCCCAAATGCTTACCAAACAAGGAATGGATTAAAAAGACTGTCTTTTTATATAATGGAGTACTAGTCAGCCATAAAAGGAGGATAAACTCGTGGCTTTTATAGGTAAATGGATGCAACTAGAGACCATATTCATAAGTGAAATAAATCAGATTCACATGTGTAAACATTGTACCATCTCCTTAGTATAAGTAATCGAAAGAGTAAATAAGATAGAAAATACACAACAGATATAGTGAAAGGGAAAGAAACTGCTTGAATGGAAAGAAAAACTGGGATGGGGGAAGAAAAATAATGTGTGTGTGATATATAAGACAGCTAAGATAACATAGTACTAATTGCTATTCATTGAGGGGAATGGTGTTTGCTTATATTTGATCAGTTTTACCTGCCTATATCTTGTCATCTTAGCACCTAATTTGAAGATAACACTGTGCAATGTAATAACCATTGTTGATTTCCTATTATCTTGTTTTAAAATTCTGTACCAGTTTTTACTGTTTATATCTCTGTAAAATAAATAAATATGTATAAATTATATTTAATCCTACTTGTTTAAATTATGTTTATATTGTGAGAACATTTTATCAAAAATAAAATTATTAAAAATTTAAGATGTTCTGATTTTTAAAAAATCTGTACATTTCCTTCTTCTATTTGATGTAAACAAAAGCAAATAATTGAGTTTTATGTTTCTGAATTTCAGGTATTATACATAGAATCTATACTGAGTGCAGTATTTAATCGGGATCTGCTAAGCAACCTCCTTAGGCAGAAATCTTAAAAAATAAAAATGTGATGTTGATTGTATACATGAGATCTGTATGCTATTTGTTAAACTGTGTTAGAGTTACACTCAGAGTAAAATTCCAGAGTCAAAAATGCACAGTGTGACTCTCTCCAGTTAATGTGAACAGAAATATGGGATTTAATGAAATCATCTATGTTTGAATTGTGCCTTAAAATGATATACATCTATTGAAATGTGCCTTTATAGCATTAATTATATGATGAACAAGCACAAACCAGGTAAATATGTGCATCTAGATTCAATCCACTCGCATGGAAACATTCTTTTCTTTCTAAGCATTTGCTTGGTTGTTATATCGTATAAAGAGGGATTGGTACTTGCAAAAAGAATTTCCAACTACTAGATTAGTCAATTTAGTGACTATATGTGGCTCTGTTAAGACCAATGTGGCCTTTAATAGTTAATCAGTATCATAGATTATTGCAAAATATCTCTTTGCTTTCATATGTAATACACTACCGGACTGAGGACTGGATTCTGTTCAGTTAACTGCTCACCTATGTGTACTGTCCTTGTACTTCTGACTTATGTCCTCCTAGTTTTCTTCTCTAAGGCTTTTACACTAATCTAGTGATGCTCAAAATGTCAAAACGTCAACAGGAGATATATAAAATCAGGGGAACTAATCAAAATAATATCCTAGGACACAATTGTAATGAAAATTAATTTGAGCCAACAGAAAGGAAGGGCAAAAGTACAAAAAATAAACAAAATGAAAAGATAAAAGCAACTAAAACCTTGAAGCACACACAAAAACAAATAAGATGAAAAGAATTTTAATAAAAAACTTACATTGAAATAAATTGTCTTTCAAAATCCACAATAAGTTGATCACTCTTATGTAGAAAGCCATGATTTTTAAGACATGATTGCGTGGGGAGACCTGGGGCAGACCCTTTTTTCTCTATAAGCAAACATTTTTGCATGTGCCAGAAACAGAATTGTTTTGGATGTGGTTAGTAATTATGTTTACTAAGCATCCCATAGCTGAAGACCTTCTTTGTTTTAACTTTAAAGGCTCATTAAACTCTCAAAGTTACACAGGGAATATTGTATACATACAAGTTTTAAACTTGAATTTAATAAACTATAGACAGCTGGAACTATCCTACTTTTTCTCAAAACAAGCATCATCATAGGTTTTCTTAGCTGCTTCAAGTTGATTGCTCTATGTTCTGTGAAGAATAAAATTGTCCTATTAAAAGACTGGAGGCAATGAAAAATAAATTTTTTTTCTTTCAATTTGTCTCAAGATGAAAGCATGTGTAGTTTTCTAGAGCAAGGTCATTGTAAAGCATGTAGTTTTAGCAATGCTTTCTGGATAAATAAAGGAACATTTTTATTGACTAGTAATAGGATAGGAGGGAAATTGTAGCGGTCTTGGCAGGATGGATTATCTGTCTTATATTTTTCTTGAAAAAGCACAGTCTGGGTAAATAAGGACTCTAGGCTCTTATTACCACTCCAAGTATAGTGTCCCAACACAGGTCTGCATTCTGAGCTTGATTGATTAGACTGTTATTGCATGTCTTCCCCTAAGATTTCAAGACTCTTTACAGAGAATTTGAAACATGGCCAAGCTGATGCTATAAAATTGAGTGCAAAGCGTTCATTTGAATGATTATGAAGAAAAATGAAGAGTAATGGTAACACAGCATGGAATACAAACAGCACAGGGAGGAAAGGTCAGACCCCACAAGTTATGATGACTGAAGTTAATCATTCAAATACAGAGCTTCAGTTATGAAAGAATAATATTTTCTTTACCAAATACAATCAACTACTACCCTAATAATAATATATATCACCTACAGACAAACCAACTGCTATTCCCCCTGGGGAAAGCACATTACTTTTGTTCTCTTTTGTGACAGAACATTGTGTATGCTTTAATGTATCTGTAATTAAAAGGTTCTACAATCTATATGGTAGCGTTGTCCTCCTTCTCCATCTCCACTTTCACTCATTTTCATGGATTTATTGAGAATCTAATTTCTTGTATTTTGGTTTTCAAAACTGATTGACACAATCAAAGTAGAGTTATCAATATCCAAGTAGTATATTCTGCAGTGCTCTTTCAGCAAAGTAGGTGCTGGACAGAATTTGTTTTGTTTTGTTGGGGTTTTTTTTTGTTGCTATGTAGACATCATTCTAAAGCTCCTCAAGTGATTCTTACTGGCACCAAGGTTCAGAACTAGTAGTACCATGTGGAAATTCCCAGTGCTTTCAAAAAATTTGGTTGAGTGTCTGTAATCCCAGGAAAATGGATGCTGAAAAATCAAATATTTTGATCATGGCTAATTATAACAATAGTATTAATTTCTACTTCATAACTTTCTTATTATTATCAAACAAGATTTAAAAGGATGCCTATTTAACATATGCCTACTTAAGGTATATGTTAATTCTCTTACTATTACAAACTAGCTCTGCACTGTACAGTAGAAGGTACATTGATGTTAATTCCTCGTTTGCTGTGTTTTTAGTGTTGCACCTCAAATTTCACTGACATTTGTTTTCAGTGGAAACTTCACATAATCAAGATGGATTGGCACGCTATCATTTTGATAATGGAATTTAATTTATAATAAGTGATTCAAATTGTGATTAAAAGCATTGTTAGTTACAAATTGATGTTAAGGGCACAGAGTATGCGGTTCGGGTTTCTGTTCTATAGAGAATAATGACGGGTAGATAGATAAATGAGCGCTTTTGCTTCCTTGGGAAAGCGCCTTGCGAACCTAGCATTATTACTGAGGCAAGAGGCAGCAATCAGATGTGACCTTAAAGTGATGAAGGAGACAGAGTTGCAAAATCAAAGACAAGGTTATTTAATTGTGATATATGATGTTTGAAAACATATTTTGGGGTGTAAACTTCCCTTCCAGAGGAAAGGAATACAAACAGTAAATGATATTGAAGAGTTTGCAGTATTTAAACATACAAAAATATATGATTATGAAGTAAAAACTGTTGAAAAGAGTTGAAAACACTGAGTCCTTGAATTTTAGATCCAATTTGGGTGTAAAATAGCTTAATAATACATGCAAATTTTATTCAAGCAATACTTTTGCATGTTTACATCCTTCATCAATAAATGGTACAAAAGTAGCAGAAAAAGCAAGGATCATGTATAATAACAATGTTAAAAATTTAAAACAGGAGGGATGCATTCTGAAACATGTTCATGCAACTTAACTCACCGGTGCTCACAGCAGCACTCTGAGATAGGGCTTAATATTGTCTCCTCGAAGATAAGGAAGCAGAGTTTGTTTATTAAATTTCACACCGATAATGAGAGCACAGCGCTATCTGAACACAATCTGGGGTCAAATCCCAGTTTCTAACCATTATATTAGCCTGCTTCTCACAAAGATATTTATGCATGATTTTCATGGGCTAAATCCTTTCCTACTCTTAAGACTTTGCATGGGTATTTAATTGACATTTGCTAAATTAAATTGGGATGAACTGATTTAAATATATATTAAATGATGCAGCCTTATAAACTTTCTATAGGTTTTCCCTACTAGATCATTTCTCCTCTTGTCATAAGAGTTTATAAAATTGCCTCAGAAATAAAAGGGTCACCTAGAATACTTTTGCATTGTTCCTGAATCTCCCTAAATGTTCCCGGTATCTTCTTGGCTTAGAAGCTACTTACATGAACTCATGAGCTCCAACGAGATCAGCATCTCACTTGCAGCACACCCAATGGGTAAAAAGTGTTGTGTTTCATTATCCTCAAAGAGTGAATAGTAAGGCAGAAGTTCATAACTGAGCTAGAAGTAAGCTGTAATATAGGTGTAAAATTTTAAACTTCATAAATTTGTTTTGCTAAAGTTTATATGATTTTCTTTGGAATTTTGGTATCACAACTAATCAAAGAAGTCAAAGTCCCATAAAATGATATACTACAAGATTTTTAAAACTAGTTGTCATCATCCATTCAAAGGAAGAGCTGACTCAGACCTCCACTAGCCTAAGCTTTTCATTTCAGTAATAAGAATATGACAAACCAACAATAGTACAAAACTTTCCTATGGCCAAAATGGCAACTCTCTCCAGAGTCGATACTGAGATTCTAAGCACAAGTCTTCTGCATTGCACGAGGTCCCCTCACTTTGTATCAAATACTAATTTGAAATATCTCATTATTAAAAGCTTTATTCACAACTTATCTCTAATAAGAGATGAAATATGATTTTTATAAGTACTTATTAAGGCATTAAGAAAATTGGAAGGATATCAAGATGAAGATATATAAGGAAATAAAACTTTGGAATTTATTAGCAGTGACTTATGTAGAAAAGATTCTTCCTACTATTAATTTCTGTTGGCTTATTGAAAGGAACAGTTAGTGCTTAATTTTTTGATCAATCTTACATGCCTATGTCTGGTAATCTGAACAACTACTTTGAAAATAATAATACGCAATATAACAGCCATTGTGGATTTCCTATCATCTTGTTTTTGAAAATCTGTATCATTTTTAACATTTTTAGAATTCTCTCTGAAGTAAAAGAAAACTAAATGTAAAAGATTCTTCCTGCAGACAGATTAGGTTTTTATGACTTACATAGTAAAACAAAATAAAACCTAATCAGTATTTTAAGTGCAAAATTACAAATTCTGGAGTAATACGAAGGAAAGAGTACTAGTTGAGACGTCAGTGTGATAATTTGAAATGCTAAAAACATGCATGTTGATTTTCTTGATGGGGCATTCAGAGCAATAATATAATAACACGTTAAAATTGTCCATAAATTTTTTATAATTCAAAATAATACTGCTCTGCCAGAAAGAGGATAAATTTGAGTCATTTATAGGAAGCTGGATCCAAATACCGACCATAATTTTAAGTGAATCAAATCAGGCATAAGCTGGTTTCTCTTACATAAGATACTCAGTATATAAAATACAAAATAAAGATAAAATAAAAAAGAGAGAAAAAGTCATTATAATCCAGGATGGAACACGTATCTAAAATTGTATCTTGATTTAGTATATCTGTCTTAGGAGTTTCATAGGAGTTTTTGGCCTGTTAGTCTAAATATTTATCTGCATGTGTGATAATTAACTTTATAAGGGCTTATAAAGTGAATAAATCAATCTTATGCTAGCAAAGAAGGGAAGGTGGAGGAGAACGGGGAGACAAAGAACTGAGCTGTGTTATGTACAAGGACCAATTCCTCACAATGAATACAGTCGCTATGACTGTGAACAGGTACTAATAAAAAACAGGAAATTTTAAAAGTTAAAGTATGAAAACTTTTAATTTCTTGAGAAATGTACCTTAGAATGCTGATTCTCATTAGCAAAGACATGGTAGCAATTTCCAAAAGAAAATGTATAGAACCTATATATACATATTATAAATTTAATATAGCTTAAAAGCCACAGGACAATTATGGTTTGAAGTTTCATCTCTGCTCATAAGAAAGACAATAGAAAGTAATGGCATTATTCCTTATCTTGATCCTAGCAATGATTGGAGGATTTTAGTCACTTATATATGAGAATTATTTTAAAGTATTCCTTCCCCATCCCAAACAATGAAATGCACAGGACTACGTTGCGTTCTCACCTCCCTTCACACTTCTCTCTTGCACCTTTTCATTCTCCCTACTCTTTTTCTTCTTTCTATTTCTGTCACTGTGTGATTTTATATCTTTTTTTAAAATCTTACCTACTTATTAGTATATATATCTTTTTGCATCAGGAATTGAATTCAGGACCTCGTGCTTGCAGGCAGGTGAGATTCCACCAAGCTGTATTCCTGGCTATGGCTACTTATATAAAAAGTATGTTTCATATTGAATTATGATGCAATGTAGTGAAAAACCCATGCCCTCAAGTTGAAAGTAACTGAAAATCATGGTGTAGTAAATTGTATAATTTAAAATAGGATCCTGACTGTACGTATTGCGCGATTAAATCAAACAAAAGTTAAATTCAGCAAATATTTGGGATATGTGAAAAGCAGGCAGAAGAACCGACCATGCAGATTCTGTAAGAAATAAATATAAACTACATGTTCTATTAAAATAATATCTAAAAAATGTTACTCAAAAGAAAATTGAGTTGACAATTTAAGTTAGTTTTTAGAGTACAATATTTATGGATAAGGGGAATAAAGAAAATTGAGGCATCATGAAAAAGAGTCAGGACGTGTTATGTACCGGTACCAACTTCCCACAAAGAATGTGATTGTTTTGTATCACAAACACGTACTAATAAAAATTAAGCAAAAATACATAAAATACAGCAGGAAAATATGAACAAGTTGTAAAACAGAATTGTAGCATAAACATCCCAAATTATAAAGAAGGTAAAAGATCTTGATCAATGCAGATTTATAAAATCAGAATAGATCGGAAATAAAACTAAGTTTGAACATGAACTAAAACTTGAATATGCAAAATATATAGCTAGTGTATTTCTCATTTGAAATGCAAATTCAATTTGTTTACTTCATTTTATATTACAACACTTTTGTCTCAGCTATTAGTGTATCTTTCCATGGTAACAGCTTTGCTCCTCTACGGACACAGAAGTAAGTTTGAATATTTTACACTGTGAACGACATTTATAAAAGACAAGAGTCAGAGAAGAAACTGAGGTAGAAAAATGGCATGTTCCAATCCCACATGGGTAACACAGAAAGATTCTGTCTCAAAAAAAAATCCAGAGTAAAAAGAACTTGGCTCAGCGGTGGAGTGCCCCTGGGTTTGATTTCCTAGCTCTCCACAAAGAAAAAGGAAAGCAATAAAGGGTACGTTGGCACAGAGTGAACATGGGACATCTCTGCTTTCCTATATACCTTTCTAGCTAATAAACATTTGTGAATTTTACTAGGAAAAATACTACACCATCCACAGAATCCTTCCACGTTCATAAACCTTGACATTTTCTGATCTATGCTCAGAAGACAAGGATCAGAGATTAAAATGTAAGAATTTAATTAGTGTTCCCTTTCATCCAAGATTATCACTAGTATGCTTAGCTACAGACAGGTAATGTGTGAAATAATTTTAAAATATATAAAATAAAGAGGAAAATTAATAAAATGCATGAGCATACAGATTCTATACCACATAATTGAGATGCTGTGATTGGCTGTAATCCAAGAGGGTAACTGACGTATATATCATCCCAGCCCAAATACACTCATTGCTCAGTAACCATAGTGTCATCATAATCACCGTTCTTTACTACTCGTCGTCCTCTCCAGTAGAATGATTTGGTGTTAACCGGTGTGATAAGCCTGCTCCTTATGAATTTCATGCTGATTTACAAGGTTGTATATTGTCACATTAACATACGAATACTCATAAAAATATCTCATAAGAAAAATGTGCACTTAATAGCACCTTTATTTCTGGAGCTTAATAATTGCTAGGATATTTGAAAATACAGAAGCAAAAACTTTCATGATTTCATATGAAATCTCATCACCTACTGTAACATTCTCAAAGTAACGTTGGAAGATATAACTGACAAAGGCCAATATGGAAATAAGCACACTGCCGACACATCCTTCTAATATTGAGTAAGTGAATGGAGAAAGTGTGACGCACACAGACAACTGAATGTTATTTAGCTTTCAAGGAGGGAGTTTTATCATTTGTGATATAATTGGTAAATTCTGAGGGCACTGTGTTAAGTGTAATAATCCAAGAACAAAAAGATAATATTTGTGTAGAATCTAAAATAGTTTAATTTCTCAAATATTCAAATTGAACAGCAACCTATTTCTTAAATTGTTTTTACCATGGATAAATCAAATACAAGATATTTTTTCTTCATTCCTTTGTCCAGAATTGCATCCACCTAACAAGAATATAAGAGACATCACTGCATAAAGATGTGTAATGCACAACACTGTACATACAAAAGACTATGTGCCCATTATCAGTGAAATAGGACATTTTGTATTTTCTATGAGAGGATAGGATTAATGTAGTCTAATTCATCACCTTCCTTTTCAATATTTGTATATCTTTGAAGTATAGTTATATACTATGAGGATGTGATAAATGATAAAGAACCTGGAAAAGTTAAATGACAACATAGGAACTAAATCTATCACCTTAATCTCATATTCTGAGCAATGTAGTCAGTTAACTGCAGATCTCTGTAATATGCATGATTTGCATACATTTTAGTCAAATTGGATAAGTAGTAATTTTTAAAATAAAACATCATAGTTAAAATATTAGATTAAATTTTGGGATTAAATTTTATATCCTGAAAATAGTGATGACATCTATGACAAATGTATACAATATGTAGTACATAATGTTATATATATATATATATATATATATATATATATATATAATCTCTTTAGAACAGTTGTTAAATTTTTCCTATTAGTAAAAATGATAAACTTCATTTTGATTCTGGATTTTGTAACATAGCAATCATCCTTATTAGTAGTTTAAATAAATATTATTAATGTTAAAAACATATTACTATTTTCTAAAATCAGATGATATTTGTACAAACTTGAAAATATAATTGCCTACTTAAGGCTTGATTCCTCCCATTATATTTCCCTTCTAATGTGCTTGTGGTTCCTTTCTGTCATGCTCTAAGTTGTCTTTTCACCTCACAGTTCCACAAAAGGGCCTCATTAAAGAGCTTCCAGTAACAGCTGTTGGGAAATGAGCTCAGAACTGCAGGCAGGACCAGATAGATTTTTCACTGCCTGTTGTTTCCTTGGCAGGCAATTTGTTTCCCGTTGTTACATTTAGATGTTCTAGTTTGTTCCAAAACTTGCTGAAAATAATTTTCTTTTCTTTTTCTCTTATTCAATAAAATATATACTAATTTTATTTTACTTTCTGAGTTATTATAGAAACTAAGCTATTTTGAGTTGAGTTATTTATAGATGTTTATTTCATATACTTTAAACTTATTGGGTGATTAACTGAGTTTTGACACCACTAAAAGCGAGTAATGTGTACTATGCTAAATGTTGCAGTAAGCAGGAAATTTAGAAAGCATAAGTCAAGTTCCTTGTTTTTAATATAATTCACTTAAATTTATGGCATTTCATAATTTTAAATTTCTCTACCATTTCACTAAATTTAAATGAATGACTAACATCATACAAATATCTACATAAAAATCATAAATCAATTGTCAATATAAAAGAACAGATTACGGGACGTGTAGCTCCTACACGGTCTCCATGCCCTCCTCTTCCACAGGCTCAGGATGTGTACAAAGTAAGCACCCTGGCTTCCTGCCAAGTCACTCTGCCAAACCTCTAGCCTCCACAAGTTGACACAAGGTATCAACCATAACAACCCATCAGTGGACTAATCCACATATAAATATGACACACATTGTCCAGTCACCTCCCAAAAGTCCCTCCCATGAGCTCAGGAGCATTTGGGGACATTTTTAGTTATAAATCATAAAATTGTTTTGTAGAGAAAATTAAAGAACCATGTAAATAAATACACATTTTTCTAAATGTAGTTTAGCAATTATAAACTACCATCAAATCAACTAAATAGTACATTATACATGAATATGTATTTTTGGGAAGATAATTTAAAATGAATATCTATTAATAGAATTCACTACCATAAGAGGGAAAATAGAAATCACATTATTATCTAGACAGACACTAGAATTTTTTTCATTATTTTAAGTATCTAGTTTAATAAAACTTTAAATAAAAATCTGAATAGGCATATTTGCAAAGAGGATAATAGATGTATAAAAGAAACCTCTGTTAAAATCATGCTTAAGTAAGAAATACTGCAGTCATTTTATTAAAGCTACTAACCTACTAAAATTTTTGCCAGTATTATTAATATTATGCTCAGCATTTTTATATTAATTCATGAAACAGTATAAGTAAAATTTTCTAAGTATTTTATCTAATATGTCATTTCACTTAGACAAGCTCTGGAGTGATGCATTCTTGCATGAGTAAAGCCACATAAATTGATATGGCCTTTATATAAATCTATAAATAAATTGAAATGAAACAAAGCCATCACAATTTAAAAAATACTGGGAAGTATTTTTTGATTTTGTATAAGGAATAAATATAAAAACGAAAGCACAAATTTACAGCATTGAGATCAAGGAATAGAAAGTTCAAATAGATAAAAAAGCATAAATTAAAGAAACAGATTAACATGTATGTGTATGGGGCTTACAGTTGAGATCCGTAAAGGCCCCAGGTGTGTTATTCGTGCGGAGACAGGGCTTTTGGAAGATGATTGGGTCATAGGCACACTATACTCATCCAGTGATTGATTCATTGAAGAGTTCTTAGGTAAACATGCTGGGAGAAGATTGGGGCTGCTTTGAAGAGGCGAGTCACATTCCTTCCAGGCTATGTCTCCCCCTTGCTCTTCACCTCTGTTTGCTTCCTGGGTCCTAAGAGGTAAGCAGCATTCCTCTGCCGTATCTTTACACTATGACATTTCTGCTTCGGAGCCAGCAGACCATAGACTGACCCTCTCAAAATCATGAGCCAGAAGAAACCTCTCTTTCTTTAGTTGTGGGTTTGGGTACTGTGTCTCAGTGACAGGGAGCACACTCATACAATGGAAATTCACAGGCCATATAAACAAAATGAATGAGAAGTAAAATAACGGGCTACCTAGTAGTTGTATGTATACATAGATGTCTAGTTTCATTTAAACAAGTTTTAGTTTTTAAGCCATTTTATAGATCTAAAACTGTCATTTCTAGCTTGAAATGAAGGAAAAACTCCAAAATAAATAATAGCAATAAGCCTGGGGGTGTAATTCACTGAAAGAGCATGCACTTAGCATGTGCAAAGCCCTGTGTTTAATCTCAAGAACCAAGAAAATAATAATAGCAATGAATACAATGATTAAAAAGTCATTTAGTCTTTTAAAACTAAGAAATCAAAATATTGCTAGTTAAAAACATAACATAAAAATATTAGATAATATATAATCTGTGGTAAAATCTCTTCTAGGTTTGATATCCAACATTGTGTTATTTTACACCTATTCCGTTTAATATCTAGTTTATACTTGTCTTAATTGCTTTCTAAAATATAAATTTGAAACTGATTTATTAATCTTAATATCACAGTAAGTACTTACTATCAGTTCTCCTGTACCATGCTAAAACAGTGAGCACACATCTTGGTTACCGTCTTGGCTGGATTAGAGATACCTTGCAGAAGAATGAAGCGCATTCCTGGGTATGCCTGTGGGAGTGTTTCTAGAGATGACTGGCTTATAGGTCAGCAGTTTGAGAGAGGTAGGCCCACCCTCTATCCAATTAGCTTCCAGTTCTGATGAAAGGAGAAGGGAAGGCCATTAAGAACCATCAGTCTCTGATCCTGTAAGCCTGTTCAATAAGTTCACTAGAGAGTTCTAACCAATGCAGTATGCAAATTCAATTGACTTCCCTGTGGAAAGAATTGAAATATTTACAATATGAGTCTTTGCAATAAAAACCATTTTATTTCTCTCTATAGGTTATAATTACAATGGCTTTGTCACTGTGTGTTTTATTGTGTTTAAAAATATGCTGGCCAATGTGTATATAAGTAAATGTGGGCACACGTGTGTGTGTTCATAACAGGTGCAAGTGCGTTTTCTCATGCACACATCAACATCCACTTGTGTCATGTACATAAATATCTGAATGTACAGGTGTATGTGCATTTGTGTTCACATGTTGGGATCTGTGTGAGAGCTGCTATTTGAGGACAGCTACATTTGCTTTCTTTTGTTTTTTCTCGAATCATATGCCTGTTCAACGTACATGGCTGTGATTTGCTTTTCTGAATTACTTGGAGCTCTGCATACATTTTATCCTGGAAAGCAAACTTAGCTGTGACAGCTGAAATTTCAGTAATTATTAGATCATTTTTAGTGTAATTAACTCAAATTACTGCTAAGCCACTCTGTTCCTACCACTATTCTATTTTACATGTAGATTTTATAAACTTATATGAGGAAAATCACCCCATATCTTCATGAATTTCAAAGTTCCTTGTTCTAATGAGTACCTAGTAGAATTTGTCCTAGTTTTCTTAATGGATGCCAGAGTCTTCAATTCTTAAGTCATCTCGTGGCATGCATTATGGATTTTCTCTTTTTCTTTATGTTTTTTCTATTATGGTATTGAGAACTAAATCTATATATTTAGTAACCAGCTTAAAATTTAACTCCATTTTCAAAATTTTATATACTAAGATTTTAGAGTGTATTTAATATAGGAAAAAATTAAATTTGTATATATTCATAAATAAATGTAACATTTAAAGGTGCTTTTATTTATATAGAATTCACTTAAAATCATATTTCAAAATATATAATAGGAAGAGATGATGTTATTGTTATAGTTACCAGTAAATTATTTTTGAAATAACACTATTTCAAAGTCCATTAGATGTCTGCACACAGAAGTATGAAGCACTTCCTTCTTTCCACATAAACTGGCCCAAATTACTATGATTTATTAGAAAATGTAAAGAAGTGTTTAGACCAAGTTTTAGTAGAATTACTTTGGAACTTGTCACCATTTACATCAGAGTCAAATATGTTACTGATGGAGACCACTACTACAAGATTTAAAATTAATCCATTGGCTTTCTATGTTTACTTGTGAGCCTGTCCCAAGCCTAGGTCCCTTGTCTGGAGATGAACAACGGATACATAGTAAGTGAACTTCTATGAGTCCCTGGTCCTGGCTGAGACCTGTAGTGGCTGGTGAGGACGAGATGCACCAAAGGACAAGATTAGGTCACAGCTCTATGTGCTTGGCTCCAGTCCCAATTAACTAATAGAGACTGCAATTGCAGGCATCTCACTCCAGTGGTGAATGTCAACCTGGAAATAAGATAGTCTCCTAATTAGAGTAATTTACTACTTGGGGAAGTCTTTGTACTGATTTTCAAGGTCCTGGTCAGGTTTCGACCCTTTCCTCAGTATCCCCTTCATTTGAAAATGAAATAAATTTTAAGCCACCCAGAGAAGTTCTTTGTCTCAGCCCACAGAGAAGCTCAAATTCTGCTAGAGGGTTTTGGTCTTCCCAGAGCCCTGAAATCATACCATTTGTCTCTTCTATTTAAGCCTTTGACATCCACTTGTTTGGAAGTTTGCTGGCCTGATCAGTCCATGACATGTTACTTCTTAAAGTGTTTTGTAGAAAAATTTGTTTTTATTGCTCTATTCTGATATGTAAACAACATGATATTTACCCCCTTGGGAAATTTTTAAGTGTACAGTCAATTATAGGCACAATGTGTACAGCAGATCTCTGGGACATACTCAAGTTATATAACATTTTACACCTATCAATAAATATTTTCACATATTTCCCCAAACTAATCGCTGGTAATCACCATTCTGTTTTCAGCTTCATAAGTTTTCATGTTGCTTTGATGTAGAATTTCAAATTATAATTGATTTAGCTTCAAATACGATGTATTAGGCTTAGCAAATTGGTTTATGTAAACCATTCCCTATTTTCTATGACGTGTGCCAGTCCTTGTAATGAGATACAAAAATAAGAAAGCCTTCCATTTTGCCCCATCCCTGTGATCGTTTGGCCATTAGTCTCTATAGAACATTTTCCCACTGAGTCTGTTCTACCTGTTTTTCATGTTGACACAAACAATAAATTATTGTCTCTTTTGCCATCACTATGTGCCATTGCTTCTTAGTCTCCGTGATTTTACCACGCTGTTTGATAGACCCTCCACTTTTAATTTTCTTCTGTATATGCACAGAAAGACATGTGCAATACAGCCAATAGAATGAACAATTTTCCATCTTATTATTTCACTAAGTATATTTAATTAGTATAATTTTGATTATGTACCTTTAAATAATTAATGTCTTTATTTTTCTGTCCTGTAATTGTTTTCTCTCTCATACTTTTTTTCTGTTTTTCAGTGTCAATCAATGAAAATAACACGACCCCCAAGTGTGTATTTCCAACTTGCTGTATACTTTATCACTACTTACAAATTTCTAACATAGTATGTATATTTCCTCTTTCTAAATTATATCATTCTAACTTTTGTTATTTATTCTTTTCCTGTAAACATAACTTTTAAATTATAAATTTACTCAATATTTATATTTCCTTTGAGGGAAGAAAAGCATTTTCTGTTTTGAATTTGTATGCATGCCCATAATCCCAGTGCTTGGAAGGCTGAGGCAGGAGGATCATTGGGAATTCAAGGCTAGTCTGGGCTACAAAGTGAGTTTAAGGCATCCTCAACTGCATAGTGAGAGCTTGTCTCAAAAAGACCAAAAAATAAATATAAATAACTAGTATGAATGCAATTATACATCCTTGACATTTAATATAATAGAGCACTGTGGATCATTATTGCTTCAAAGTAGTTCATCATGTGGGTTGCCAACACTTCTGCGTTCTTAGTATGGGCTTCTAAAATATCAAAATTTTTTCTTTCATAAGCAATTATATTCTGAAGCAAAGGAAATTTTGTAACTTAAATAATACATAACTTAAATATCTATTGAGGATTTCTAATTTTTGTATCAAATCCATTTAATTCATTTTTGTACAGATTTTAAACTAAATATCATTTTAAACACAATCCCTGAAAAGCACTTTTCAACAGAATCTAGAATTTGGCCCTGGATAGCTCTTATGAAGAATTTCTGAATATTTCTGTTTTGAAAGAGGCAATGCTTTTCTTCCCCTTTCATTAATCTTTGTGTACTGACATTTGAATTGTTTATTAATATATTTATAATATTATTTATTCAGCAATTTTTGTCATGCTCTGTGGTTCTAGCCCATCAACTTCTTTAAATGAAAATTCTTTCCCTTGGTTTGATTCATGTTAAAGGTGAGTCTTACACATTATTCGATGCTCAAGTTTTGTACTCTGACAGTACAGTGACAAAACAGATAGCAGGGGTCAGACAGTGGCACAGGCCTGAGACAGAGAAAAGGTCAGATGACTAAGAGGGAGGGTCTGCACACAGAAATAATTCTCAAGCTTTGTAGTTTCTCATCCCTTTCTTATATCTGTATTCAGCTTGGGTCAATTACCAGCTGTTTCCTTCCTTAAAGGACTTTATATCGTTTTGTAATGGTAGACTTTTGTTCTAAGACTCATGAAAGATATATTTGTGCTTAGATTGCATTTCTCAAAAAAATCCGAAGGACAGGACTGGAAATCTATTGGCCAGGACTAGAAATCTCCTGATAGGTTCATCATACTGCAGAAGGGTACCTAATATGGATCTTCCAAGAGGCTTAAGAGGGTCTATGAATACCATTAATCCTATAGCCCAGATATGCCTCCTGGTGTAATTAATTCCTGCTTATTTGAGCACTATGCTAAATATTGTGATTAAAACATTTGTACATGATATCATTGCTTCTTTGGGAAAGAAAAAAATCAAATAAACCTCACATGACAATCTACAAGAATGGAATTACATTTTTCTATGAAATGTGAAACAAAAGAACATGGTTGAACTGGAGGGGATTGTTCTAGAACAGAAACGACTTAGAATTATTCTATGAAAATGAAATATGAGAACTTGCACATGGTTGGATTGATACAAATCTCTATCATATAATATCTAGCTCATAAGAAGAGTTATCATAAGTAAGACTCCATAAGTTAGTTTCAGAAATAAAATAAATTCTAAAATTCGCGTGGAGCTATACAATATTGAGTATGACAAGAGAAACCTGGAGTAAACATAAAAATCTTGGAGGCATCACACTACCTGACTCCATCATATGGTGTAAAGTTACAGTAACCAAATTGGTGTGGTACTGCTGTCAAAACTGACATATAGACCAATGAGAACAGACAGCCCATAAACCTTACATTATAATTAATAGACTTTCAACAAATGAGCCAAAAAAATTCTTCTACAACTGATGCTAAGAAAACTGATAGCACATGCAACAAATTAAACTAGACTCTCATCTAACATCATACACAAAAATCAACTAAAAAATGGTTAAATACTTAAACATAAGACCTAAAAAAAAAAAAAAAAAAAAAAAAAAAAAAAAAAAAAAAAAAAAAAAAAAAAAAAAAAAAAAAAAAAAAAAAAAAAAAAAAAAAAAAAAAAAAAAAAAAGACCTAAAAGTCTAAAACTACTAGAAGAAAACACTGGGGAAATTTCTTGGAATTGGTCTTTTGTGCATGATCTAAACACATGGGTCACAAAATCAAAACTAAAAAATGAGATTACATCACAATGAAAATTTCTTTACAGCAAAGGAAATAAGATTAAGAAACATCCCTACAATGAGAGAAAATATTTGCAAAACTATGTATTTAATAAGGGTTTAATACACAAAATGTTTAAGTAATTTGAAAGACTCAATGTAAGAAAAAAATAGTCCAATTTAAAAGTGGACAAAACCTAAATAGAAATTTCCAAGAGGAAGATACACAAATAGCTTCAGGTAGTGAATAAATGCTTAATTACACTAAGCATCAGAGAAATTAAATTAAAACTGCAGTGAGAGATCAGAAAGGCTGATATCAGATGTCAGAAAGACAAAAGGTAAGTGTTACACAACAGATAAAAGGAAAGTGACAGAACTGCAGTAGTAGTTTTGAATGAAACAAAGTAATACTCAGTGAGAACCATTTCCCACTTCCTTTGACTTGTTTGCAACAGATTGTCTACTTCCTATGTTCAATTTATGCCAAGGTATTTAGAGTACTGTTTGTATTTTTCTGTGATTTACAAAGGGAAAATTTTACAACCAGTTACCAGAGGTTAATTTCATTAATGACATTTCATTAATCTTTATACTGAGATTTTTCATAAAACATATATCTTTTTAATGATCTAAGAGACTGGAATAGTATGACTGACTCTATCTCCAATTCCCATGATAGTTTCTCCCCCGTGCAAGCACAGCACTTGGGATGGTTGTCCTCTCAGAAACTCGCTCATCTTGATGTCAGATCTGAGCCATCCTGTCAAAAGCCTGCTTGGTTTTACACCCTATGTAAGTGAAGAATTGAAGGCAGCACTTTCTGATTGGTCTCAGATACAGGGTTTGGGAATTATATTTTTTACATGACTGAGTCTCCACGATTGACAGGGGGCACTCACTGCCCAGATGGTTTTGCCCCACGCTACTCTCCAACCTCATTTCTCCCTGAGAGACGTATTCCTTATAATTCTTTATGGGAGGCAGAGGGAGCAGAGCTCTCTATCCTCATATAGCTACTTCCAGCTGAGAGGGGCTGTCGATCCTTTCCACTTAGAATTGTGTGCTCTCCAATACCTTGCAATCTTGGGTTCAGCAGCTGAACTAGAGAGAGAAAATGCCTCAGAAGACAATGAGGGAGGAGTTATTACCTATATGTCAAGAGCTGCGGAGCTGCCCGTTCAGTGGGAGAAAGCTCAGTGAATTTGTCAGGAAAGTCATGAGCTGCAATCTCAATTACCACATGAAGTCTTTTAAATAAACTTTACTGTGAGTTTGAAGAAGCCGAGCCCAAATACAAGGAGGAGCAGGTCACAATATTTCCTGGTTTTTCTTAAAAGGCAGACTGCAACAGATTCGGCAATTTAAGGTGTTTTTTTCTATGCTATTATGTGGGGGACATTTTCTAAGAAGTTGTGTTTTTTGCTTCCTATAAAAAAGAAAGCATGGCAAAAAATGATGTTGGTTGAACTACCAAGAGCCCCACAATTACAGCTTTAGCAAGACTGTACCAATTAAAAGCAAGACCCCCAATACTTGTGCCCATTTAAGTTGTTGGCTTAGGAATAATTAGTGACTTTATTTACCTTCACCTAGAGTTTTCCTTTTTAAAGAGGAGCCTCTGATCTCCTAGAGGTTTACAGGTGTAGCTCTCTCCTTGTGAATGTTCCTTTTGCTCAGACAGCTGAGGTGGGGCTGACTTCAGCCTAGAAAGGTCACTCCAACAATCTCTTCTACCCTTACTGCAGCAAGTGTGGGAAGGATCACTGAAAAGGGGCCCTTCACTGTGTTTTAAATTCATTTGTAGGAGTCTTCAAAGCTGTAATGAGCACCTGGTGTTGAGTGCAGACACTTGGTGTTTAGTGCGGACACTAGGTTCCTCTTACAGGATTTTGTTTCCATATAGTTGGATAACATGTTGTATGTTGCCCAGATTAGTAAGATACTGTAAGAGTCTTGTGGCCTCTAGTCCACTACCATAATGAGAATACATAAAAGGCTTTCAACATAGTATGTCAAGTGGATGCATATTTAGCTTGATTTTGGGGGTGTTTCAAGGCCTCATGATATTTATTGGCAACAATCAGAGCCAGGACCCAGGAGTCTCTTGGCAAAGTTTTGTCCGTTTTCTTTCAGGTCTAGGTGGCTCATTCAACCTTCCTAGAAAACTAAGGTCTCCATACAGACTGGAGATGCCAATTTATTACTAAAGCCTTTGCACTCTCACAGTTATCTGAGAGGTAAAAGAAGGTGTACCCTCACTCTAAAGTGATTGGGGTAAACAATACTGGGGAATGATTTCTTTCAAAAGCACCGTGACTACCTCCATAGCCTTTTCTGAATGGTAGGGAAAGCCTGAATCCAGTCTCCAATCTGGAAAGGTGGCAATTTGGATTTGTTTAAATCACCCACATGATGGCATGTGGATAAAGTCTAATCATTAATCCTTTTCAGAGTATCCTTATCCTTTGTGCAATAATAAAAGTAATGGTCTGGGATTTCCAGGATTATTTCAAATACATATTTGGAAAGCTTCGAAGAAGTGGTGGGTAGTCTGTGCTAGACCTTGTCCTATGAAAATTTGAGTGACCATTTCCAATGCAGTATCCCTTCCCATATAGAATCCTATGGAGTTTTAAATAGCTTTTCACTGTGTCCCTTGAAGAAGGACCAGATTGTTTTCCAAATATCACCAAAGATCTCCGAATTCCCCTTTTTCCTAGGAAACATTTACATTCCTGGGCAGTATACGCTGGTTCTAATGGTCCCTCAGGAACTCTGAAGTAGGCTATCGTCTTCATGGGCTGTGATGTTGCCCTTTTACCTTGCTATCTGCATTTTGGTTTCCCAAGGAAACTTCAGACATTTCTTTGCTATCCCTTGAAATAAATGTCAGGGACCTGCATAGAAAATAGACTGTCTCCAAGAAATGTAAGGACTTTTTGTTTGTGCTTTATAGACAAATGTTTATTAGCTAGCAAGTCCATTTACCCAGATTATTGCTTGGAAATGTAGCACCACAATGCATATTTGAAATATGCATATATTTAGATTTTTACATTTTCTTAATATCAATACCTGAATAAAAGCTTTGAGCTGTGATTTTTGGGCAGAGGTCACTAGGGGAAGGGGCTTGCTCTCAATGACCTGTCGTAGATTGACAACTGCATAGCCTGCTTTAGTCTTTCTGGGGCAAAGGCATTTCTGTCAGTGAACCATCCATCTCCAGGTTCTCGGTGGGGAAGAACACTGAAGTCCTTCCTTCTTTCACGGGTCTGAGAAATCACCTGTTGATCTGCTCACAAAAGTGGCTCACTTCTGAGCCCACAGTGATTCAGGACTAAGGATAGTGCGGGTCTTTCTGGTAACCCGGTATTGGTAAAGTTGTTTCTCTACCAACCACAAGAAACTTTTTGTCTCAAACATAGCCCTAACCCAGTGGAAAACTAGAACTTCAAGTTTTTGTTTCAAAGTTACTTTAGTCGTTTCTTCTGTTAGCATAACTGTAGCTCCTATTGCCCTCACAGGTATTTTATTATACACTGCAGCAAGATCTACCTGTCCCATAATTAGAGCAAGGGCCCTTTTGTAGTCCCAGATGGTAAACTCCTTTTAGGCCTTTGCCAGAATAGGGGAAGTACCACCACACTAGTAAATCTCTTCCCAGTAAGTGGGTAGGACACCCTGGGACACCTAAAAATGTAGGGTTGAGCATTTGGCCTTAAAATTAACATGTAAGGACAGCAGTAGAGAACCTCAAATGGAATTCTCCTCTATAGGGGCTGGGGATATAGTTCAGTGGAATAAGAGCTTGCCTTGCAAGCACAAGGTCCTGAGTTTGAAAAAAGGATTCTTCTCTATCAAAATTATGGCTACAGATCTAAAGGAGGATTTTCCAGAGAAAGGTGATAAAACAGAGTGAGTTACTTTTGTATCTATAAGGAACTGGTTTTGCTTACCTGTGGCATCCGGGGCCAACTGGAGGTGATAGAGATGTACGTGGCCAAGAACATTGCACTTTGCCTCAGCCCCCTCTCAATCCTCTTGGTCAGAGTAGGTGGTAAGGATTTTGGCTGACCTGACCCCTATCTAGGTGCGAGGACCCTGAGTCCTCCAAGGCCTGAGTCAGTCACTTTCACAGACTGACACACAAAGTAGGGCCTGGTCGGGTAGCAAGTTGTTGTAGTCATGTGCCACTGCCCAGTTTCTTTGCATTTAAAAGTAGGAACTCTGTACTTGATTGGCCTTGGGTTGTGTCTTGTATGACTTGGGCACACTTATAGAGTTGCCAATTTCCACAGTCACAAATTTGACCACATTTTTTCTCAGATCTTCTCCTTTTTATACTCCTCTAGATCCTAATTATTGAACAGAAAAGGGAATGTCCAAAAATTGGGTCATATAGGTCTGGGGGAGTCATACAAAGATTTTGTAATTTTTGCCAAATATTTGGGTTTGATTGAATAATGAAATATCCCATTAGTGTATGTCCCTCTTTGAAAGATATATGTAGTTTTGTATGTCTAAGGAAAGCTTCTACCAATCCTGTATGAAAGACCTTTTCAGGTTTTCCTCTTTGCTCTGTGTAACCTTTCTCAACATTTTAAAATTAAGTTTCTTCATTTATGTTTTTATTCCTTTGATAAGAAGAGCTATCATCTTAGACCTCAGGCTTTGTCCATCTGTGGAATTTTATTCTTTTTGACCTTATCTGAGGGACAGTAAGCAGTCTGAGGAAACCTCCTTCTCTCTCTACAGGGCATTATTCACCTGTACATGTCCTAACTTCTGTGAGTCTTTGTCTTCCATTCATGGTACAGCAAATGGCCAAGATAAATTGGATTTCTCAATATGAGAGGTAAAAGGTAAAGGTCAAACTTTGAAAACTATCTGCAAAGGTACTAAAATCTTCTGCAAATTGGTGTAAACTTTCTTTGCATTGTTGGAAATCTTTCAGTGAAAAAGGCACCTATACTTCAGTAGTCTTACTCCTAGAGCCTCCCATCAGAGATAGTTGAGCTGTGAGTTGCAAGAGTAAGAAATTACACTGCGAGTATGGTCTGTGGGGGCAAAAGCTGTCTGAAGGGCACAAGGAGGGAACTTGAGAATACTGGGGCTCTTTGAGGAGCCAGCCTCTGATGGAATGTCCGAGTCAGTTAACGAAAATGGGATTGGTTACTGTACTGAGCATTAGAAGGGAGAAATTGAGGAGAACTTGTAGTGCTCTTATTTTCATAGAAGACATGGGAGAGACCCACATTCCCCTGAGTGTTTATGGATAGTGTCTTCAATGAAGTTGATCTCTTTTGGTAATTTATTAAGTATCATATTTCTTGAGCTTTCAGAGAGGGATGGTTTCTGATGAAGAGGCATAAAACCTGGAACATAAGAGACTTCACACCACTTCCGTAGTGTTTGTAAAAAAGGTCTAACTGCAGAATAAAAATGTAATTTAGTCTGCTATTCTGTATCCACGTGCTGCCATTTCCTATTTCACACTGGACCCACACAATATTGCAATAGAAGATAAGGTTTTTTTTTTTTTTCTCAGATTATCAGGGTGAAATTGTTTCTAATTGTTAATGATACAATGTAATGGTGAGGACCATGGGACCTGCAGGGTGTTTGCTATGTCTCACTTGGGGTCATCCCTGTAGGACAGAAGCCTGTTGAGCTCCCAAGGTATGCCCCATAAGATTCAAATAGTACTACAGAATGGTTTTGGAGAAGCAACAGCACCAGTGCCTTTTTTCCTTAGATGTCTGCATAGTCTGCAGCCAACTATCACTCCTGAACAACCAGGGTCAGGCCCTCATTTTTTCCATCTAACTACTTAAGTTACAGTAACTCTTCCACTATCCGAATTAAAACAATGGTTATCAATTTAAATGCGATAGAAATAAAAACTTGTATTTTACCCTTTAAGAAAAAGAAAAGCTTAACAAAGTCTTGAATACAAAGATAGGGGCTATTATCTATTGACCAAAATATTTGCTTTCTAATACCATATGTTCACAGCCAGTTTCATCGGCTGTTCCTTTTGTTCAACTCAGGCCATTAGGCACATTTATGAATTAGATGAACTTCTAGTAAAAGTAATAGGGAGAGGATCTAATCAGATTTAGAAGGAAAGAGGCAAGGTGGCACATATGTTCCCCGAGAGCTGAGATTTTCATTCTTATCTATAAAGGTGAGATTTTTCTAATGTCTATGAGGTCAATTTGGAAAACATGGTGAACAAACATGGCTTACAAATATGGCTGACCAACATGGTAAACCAGAAACACAAAGCAGCGTGGTGAACAGCGATGGCTCTCTCAGGCTTTAACAAATAGGGCCCTGGTAATGTCACTCATTAAGGATAGCAAGAGATAAAAGGCCATTTAGGGTAAAAGCACATGTGAGACTTTGAGTACAAAAAGGCGTGGGATGGGTAAGAAGCTAGTCAAGCATGATACCAAATTGCCAATAGCTATTTCCACCAAAGGAATGACAAAGCTGAACAAGGTAGTGGAAAGAAGTGGGTTCCCATAAAAAGCATGTTAAAGCTTAAGTCAAACATATACGACACTTACATTGTCCCTTCCATGACTAGGCTAATACAAATACCCTGGAAGCTCCCCCACCCCGCTCCGCCTCCGGCAGCTCTTTACTGACTCATATCCGCAACGGGTGACAAAAAATAGGAAAGAGAAGAAGCAAAAGGGAGATAAACTTGAGGAGAGCCTGCGAGCGTCCCCTGCTGGCTTTAAGAAGCACAGAGGCCACGTGCTTCCCATCCACCATACTAGGGAACTGTTTCCAAAGCCAGGAGAAAAACATCCCGAAATCCCCAGCTTCTGTTACTTTTCCCGCCCTTCAGCTTCCTGCCTCCCCTGATAACTAACATCAGAAAACAAGTTAAACAATTTGAATTTTCTGACAGAGGAAAGCCTGATAGGAAAATTAAGAGGACTGGGATTTCCTAGCACAGAAAAGATGAAAAAATTAAATTTTTTAAAAAAGATCTTAAAGTCCATAGATTTCAGAGAAGCCTTGCTTGCCAAGAAAAACATTGCTGGCTTTTGGGTACCAAACAGTCTTTGCAAGAATCCTTTCCAGTTTCTTAGTGTCCTAAACAAAGAATTGTGCACTGCCCATGGAAAAGCAAGTGAAGGTGGGAAAGAAATATGTTCTGCAGAGTACAAGTAACCTGATGTAAGACTCTCAGGGGCCAAAAAATAAATATGCACTGCAGAGTGAGAGCGAGCTCATGAGCAGACTCAGGGCAGCCATAAGGATAATGGCAGGGGTCTTCTCTGTACGACATTCCTAGCTTCATTTTCTCCCTTGTGAACCAGACATTTGGGGATGTCATCCTACCAGAAGGTCACCTGATGTGAGCCCTAAATTATCCTTGTTATGTCCTATTCTGTTTCATGCCAGAATCCAGTGAAGAACTGTAGGTAGCATTTTCTGACTGGTCCGAGGTGCAGGCTGTGGGAAATGTGTTTTGTGTGTGTTTTGGGTCTCCGTGGTTCACAGCGCACACTCACTTGCTCACCCGGTTTTGTTCCACCCTATTCTTCTACCTCAATAATATAAAAAGTGTACATGATCAAACAGTATCTAATATAACAGTGCTTATGAGAAGTGGTTTCTTGTGGGGATCGATATAAATTATTCTCTGATTAGCAAACCCTGGAATGGTGTGCTTGGTTTACCCAAGCCTTGGTAAACACATTTAAAGACAGATTTCAAATGCTTGTTTGAGGCTTTCTAAATTTTTGTTAGTTCAGTATAACACCTTTCCTGAACCCATTACTCACAGGTTGGTCCATCACTGCTTTTCTCTGATTTAATTTCCTCCAAATTTTCAGCATGTCAAAGTTCTTTAGTTCATATTTTGCACTTTAAAGTGTTTTTATTATTTAATGAGAGATTGTTTACAGTACGATAATTGAAGAAATACAATGGAATGTCTTTTCACATCTGACGTATTTAGAAATGAGGAAACAATAAAAAAGTACTGTTGAAAATCAACATCAGATCCTCTGTTATGACGGCTGTCTCCGTTTCTAAGTGGGAAACCCGCACTGCTGAGACAGGCTTACTGGGAAAAAGCTCCAGTAGCATTCCTGCCTCTGAGGCCCAGCTTTGAGGAAGGAGCCTGGGCATAGGACAGGGCTGATGTTCTCCTCTTAAGCACCAATACACCCAGCGTGAGCACAAGCACAGCACTCTCCTAGCGTGTACCTTGGCCTACTGCCTTATATGGCTCCGTACATCCTCACCATCTAGACTTTAACAGAACAGTGTAGAAAATCCGGCCACTACAGAGGCCCTACTGTCCTGCAATAGCTCAACATACAAAGCGTGATCAAAATATATGGTGAATGTTTATATTAAAAAGTATATATAGTAAAAGTCAAGTTGTCATCAATCACTGTCAAAATACTCCCCCTCAGTTTGAACACACTTATTATGTCATTCTGGACACTTTCTGAAGCAGCTCTGGAAGTCTCCTTCATGTCTTTAGTTAGGCTGTCATGGCCACCTCGGCGTCCATACAAATCTTTGCACTTCTTGGTCGTCTTCCCATTGGAGAAGGGGCAGAAGCACCTGTGAATATGGTGGACGAGAACACACTAACTCCACATACCTGCTGAGCAAGAGCTTTCACCATGCTTGTTACTGGACCTCAAAAATGCTCTCACAAAATGGACTCCTGGCTTCAGAGTGAAAATTACAATGAGAAATGAGTGTTCAAATCAAGAGGAAGTATTTTGCAGGGAACTAATGACAATATGTCTTTGATTCTTATGTTTTTCTAATTTACATTGACTTTATATTTTGGTCCCTCCTTGTATATAAGGAATATTGAGGGAAACACAAGTTAAGTGAGCATCATTGTCAGAACAGCAGCAGGCTCTCTGCTTAGCAGAGCGTGTCCAGAGAAGCCTTCCTAAAACAGTAATGTAACCAAGAAAAGGTCTATTATTGCAGCCATTTGGAAAGACTAACAACTCAAAAGACAAGTAGCAGGAGAAAGAGCCCTATTGATAGCTAAATTGGAGAATGGCAGCTTTGTTCATGAGCTAACTTCTCAGCCTCCAGGACAGGAGAAGTCATAGACACAGGACAGAAATAATGAGCAACTGTGACAGGCCCCTTAAGGGGAGAAATAGTAATATTTCTCCTGGGACACATAGATACTTCTAGGAAGCGGGCTGCCAACTCTTTTCCTTCCTTTCACGCTTTGGTGTTTCCAGTCATGGTGGCTCATACATGTGTTTAACTTTTAAAGGAAAAGAGAGAGACAAGGCAAGTCTGTGTGAAGCTACCTATGTATTTTAGTTCTAGACAAAATGACCAAGATGTTTAAATGTGCTCTAATTAGAGTCTGACCCAAAAGTTGAGGCAGGAAGAAGGTTCACACAATAGGAAGTAGAGGTCAAGCCTTATCATCCTTTCCAGTCATCCATGGGGGATGGACGGGTCCAACCAGAGACTCGATGTTTTCATCAAAATTCTACTTCATATCCCTGCAAGGTAAGGCAGACACCACTATCTGTATTATCTACATGACAAAGGTGTTTTCCACAGGGAAGGCAGAGACTAACACTGTACAGTATTGCCCAGCTGTGTGACCTGCAAAATTAGTGATTTTAATTCCACTAAAGCTGTAAATGTGGGTTCATTTATGTTTTTCCTTAATAACAATACATTTTGGACCGTGGCAGTTGGGTTGGTCAGGTGGTTGCATTCATCATAGAGCATGTTAGATTACATCTGTTAAAGGAGCCCAGTCAGTAAGGTTTCAGTCATTAGTGGCAAATGAAGAACCTTCCCTCAATCCCTCTTTAATTCTGGCATCTGTAGGGACCAGAAGTCACTGAACCACACGTCCATGTTTTTGTACACAAATGAATCCAGTCACAGTGTCCTCCTAAACAGTCTTAAGATTCAGCTTATTCTTCTCATTGTCCCGTGGACTCCAGTCCTGTCTTTGCAAGTTGCTCTGCCAGAGACTGCACTCAGCCTTCTATGTCCCGTCATTTGCCTACAATGTGCAGAGCAGCTGTTTATCTGACAATTGCTCTTTTCTTAGGTGCTGTAACTAACTAGAGAAAAGGGTAAGTTCAGTGGCTTATTTTCAATAACAGCATCGACTCCGACGTGGAGAGCAGGCTGGAGTACAGGTGTCACACTCTGTTTCAAATTCTTCAGCTGCATGTTATTTGTTTCATTCCATCGCATCAACACTGACTCGCCTGGCAGCCGCATGCAGTATCTCCACTGAAGGTCGGTATCCTGTACCCTGATCTATTTATCTCGCAGTCTGGCCAATGGAAATATGGAAAGAAACATCTTCCAAATGAATCATTGGCAGAGATGACTAAAGAAGCTGGGAGACACACACTTGAAATGCTCCCAGTATATGACCTGTTGCTGGCTGTCCACCTGCATGTAGAAAGCTGCGTATATGCCGGACTTGTAGCTGGTTCTTGCTCCGCAGCCACTGAAACCCTCTGTAATCACACTGACCTTCTTTCATCACAACTCCCAAGGACATGGGCTTAAGGGGGCAATCATCCTGCTGTCATTTGAGTCTCTTTAGTGAAGAAGTAGAGATGCCACTGGCCATAGAAAACATGACCATTGGTTTTCCCTTTTCATAGAAAAGGCAAACAATTTGGTCCTCATTGGGATATGGCCTGGAACATGTCAGGCCATAGTGAATGAAACAGGGTTGCTATTCAGTTCTGATTTGCAGCCTGGCAAAATCTAGAGGAAGACATACAGACTTCTTCCTTAGCACCATGGAAGAAGCAGAAGCTCAAGCAGTGGACCTTCTTTATTCAATGTAGACCATGGGACCTGAGTAGAAAAGGGTAGATTGCATTGTTTTTAAAATGTAATTGCTGTATCCTTTTCAATTAGAGTTGGCACCACATTTCCTTGCCTCTGGTATTCTCTCATCAATTTTGGATATTTAAATTAAAAAAAAGAAATTGTTTTCTGACAAAAACATGAAAGAAAAACAAAAAAACAGGTGTATAGGGTTTTGCCCCATTTTCAGGTGGTTTGAGCTTTAAAGATTTTTATAGCACTAAAATCTACAATGCATAAGAATTGCATGAAGGAAAATATTTAATAATTTTTTGAAGTCCGGTGCAATTAAGATAATTGCAAAACTTATACTATAAAATTGTCATTTATAATCAAAGCCAACTCAATTTTAATGGAGGTCTATGGCCCAGTGGCAAGATCCCAGTAATAGCAATTGCAGTTCCACTAGTGTCTCCCCGCTGCTATCACCCGTTGGAATGATTACTTTCTGATTTGTATTTAAAACTCACAGAAACATGCTTTTCAAAGGCTTTCTAGTAAATGGCTTTCATTTTAACATGTAAAGAGCTTTCTATTATTTGGAAAGACAGAGCGGTCTCTTTTTTTCATGTCAATAGCCAACTCCCTGACAGATATCAAGATAATGGTGTCAGTTCGTATCCCTTTCCCAACCATCTTGCTATAGAAATAGTGGATTTTAAAAGCACATTTTAAATAAAAGTCTTACGAACTTTCCTATAATTTAGTACTAAGCAGTACTTTCAAAAAGTCTTTCTGCTATGAGGTATATGGTACATAAGCCACCTCTTTAACTATTCCAAAGGAAAGGTCAGTACATGAGACCCTTCTCATTTAAAATATTTAAACTTTGTATTCTGCCAGAAAGTGTAAAACACTCAGATCATGTTATATTTTGGAAAGTTGTTTCACACTACTTTTGAAAAGAAGGCAGGAATTCAACACTTGACTGATAGGACTTTCCTCTGAGAAGTTTTGACCCAAGTGATAATGATTATTTTTTAATGAGTATTTTTTTAGAATACTCAGAGAATTTAGGGTAAAATTAATAGGAACGATGTGCTCCCAAGATAATAGCTACTGTCATTTAAGTTTTAACCAACCCAGTAAGTGGCCTCAACACTGAATTTATTTGATATAGAGGTCAGTTTCAACTAGATCTTAAAAAAAAATAAGATTTCCAGAAAGTAGTATCTGAGGCTATACTTGCTATATGGTGAGGTAGTAAGATGATTTGATAATGGAGAAGATAAGGAAAAATTATGAAATGTTAAGCTATAATAAGTTGTAAAAATCTTAGACCTTTTCAGTGATATTCATAAAAGTCTTACAGCTTCCACCAAATATATATTATCCAGATAATTAAAAAGGCTATAAGTTACATGACCAGATTAAAATGTAGAGGCAAGAAAATATAATTACTCAGGTTGCAGAGCACTCCCAAGCACTTTTTAAAAAAGACATAGCAAATTTCCTACTCAATGTAAAAATGATCCATTCCCATTAGTAAATAATTCAACTTATTAAATTTTCAGGAAGAAGATTGCCAAAGAGGATCTTTTTTTGCTAAGGGGCTATGATTAGACTTAAATTGCAGCTCTAAAGTACACATGAATTCACACGGTTCAGTAAAACAAAGATTTAAACTCAATTTATTTAATTAAAGATCACTCAATAGTATTGTATTAATATGAAATACTAGTGTTTGGAAAAATTCATACATGAATATTTAATAACACATTAATATTGAATACAGAAGGAAGATAGAGTATAATGTTGCTTTAAGATTTCTGTATAGAAATCATATGAAAATATATTTCAAGAATTTCATATGGATTTGAATTATGCATCACTAAGAATGCATAGGGATTTTCAATTCTTGTTTGGTGTATATAAAAACTCATTATATACATATATAATATGTATACTCATTAATAAGACATTCTTATAATACATGTAGCATGTTTTCTTTTGCCAACGCCTTTATTTTCTTGAATTATTTTAGCTGAATGAACTCAACCAATATATCTCTGCATTTCTCAGGTGTATAAAAATGTTCTGGCTGCCTCTTACACTTTGAGACTATTCAATTATTGAATTGCAGATGAATTTTGCTAAATTTAGCACCATTACATTATATGTTCCTGCATAAGAATTTTTTAAACTCAATAAACATGTGATGTGATCTGTACTCTGGTATCAAGTGTCCATCTTACATATTAAGGAACCTCTTTTAGAACATAGATGAGGAAAATTGTATGGGAAAGGAGAAAAATATTCAGCAAATGCAATAGATGGGATAAGCACTGTTTAGTAAATTTTGCATAGACTAATTTGCCCATGCTAAGAATTGAGCAGAATTTTATTGATAGGAAGTATTATTTTCTTCATTATATAGATGATTACATCCAGCCACAGAGTTTAAGTGAGTGTTAGCAAGTTTGTGTGTTCAGGTGTGTCTAGGCAATTCTGCATCAGCGCCCAAGCTAGAACACGATGGTAGAAGTCTTTGAAAGCCTTTGCTATGGTTTGAATGCTTTGAGTCCTTCAACACTGACTTGAAGCTTAATCCTTCAAAATTCAGGTTTTGTGAATGTGCTGGCTCACAGAAGGAAGTCATTTAAGAGGTAATTAGAACACAAGGACTTCTTCAGTGGGATTAAGGCCTTTAAAAAGAGGCTTCTTCCTGTAGCGTTTGGTACTCTCACCCTTCTGCTTTGTGCTACATGAGGATGAAATAAAAAGACCTGACATGTTCAAAGGCTGCCACCATAATCTCAGCCCTCGAAGAATCATTATATATGCACTAAGAATCCCTAGTGTGTATATGTTATCACTGGGTATGCTCATCCTATACTGCAGTATAGGAAACAAACTTGCAAAACTAAGCAGCACAAGCACCACAAAACAGACACAAGTGCATAGAGTAATTATATATCAGTAATTGAAATATGTAGATTTATTTTAAATTTAATTAAAAAATTGAACTCTTCAGGTAAACAAGTGAAATACATTGGAAAATTGACAATTGATAGTAAAGGATTTTTTGAGGACATTGCTAGGTTCTAGTAACAAACGTTTCTATAGTGATGATTTTGAAAGAGATTTTGGCATTTAGTAATGCATGCTGAAACATCAATTATGAATCAACATTTGTCTGAACTTTTCCTGGAAATGAGTTATGAAGTCCAGATTTGAGTAGTGGCTATGAATTTATGATATTATTAGCTGGGTTATGGGTAAAAAGAGTTTGGCTACATTGTTTTGTCTATGGAAAATTAAAGATAATCTGTTTTGAACAACAACACTGGCTTTGTTCCTGTTCATCACCTTATCTCCTTCTATTGCCCATAGTATCTATTATATTTATCATATATTATATTATATTTATTATAGCATAGTATCAATTCATTCTGCATCTACCAATTTAGGTGTCTTGAGACTCCATGGTGATCCTATGGTAACGTTTACCTTTTGAAGCCACAAGTTCAGAAAGACCTAGCTTTTGTGTTTTTCACATTGAGGATAACTGTGTACTTGTAATCTCACAGAAAGTTTCAGTGTAATTCATCCACTGTATTTAAGTGAGTTTAAGGGAATGCAAACACATAAAAGTTCTTTTTTAAAATTGAAGTATTTTCTAGTTTTGTAGAATATTTTCTAGGTTTTAGCTACAGAGTTTTACAAGTGTTACATAAGAACTGAGAAACCAACTTGTTTTGTATTCTATGAATATGATTGTTAGCTTCTGCTAGTTTGTTTGTTATTATTTAAAATGCATTCTGGCTTTCTTCTTAGTGATAAAACTTTAAAAATTTTAGTGAGATTAGTTAAAAGCAGATGCTTCTAAGAGAAATGATTCCACCGCCCTTGTCCAGGCTTATTTTATCTGAATCACCCTTTTATGATTTATTCTGTTCACGGACTTTCTAAAGAACTTTTCAAAAATGTCTGAGTGTACAATATCACTACTTTTAAAACTTGTTTCTGTTTTCCTAGATAGGTATGCATTACTTGGCGAATAACGGCTGAGAAGGGCATGCCTGCCCTGGCACCCTTATCACACGGTGTGTTGCCTTTCCTACTTGCATTAATTAACCTACATCAGGTGTCAGGCCACACTACCCTAATCCCGAGGGACACTGGCTTTGTTCCTGTTCATCACCTTATCTCCTTCTATTGCCCATAGTATCTATTATATTTATCATATATTATATTTATTGTAGCATAATATCAATTCATTCTGCATCTACCAATTTAGGTGTCTTGAGACTCCATGGTGACCCTATTTTTCTACAAACCTCCAATAATTACCTGTGATCCATCCATAATGTACACCTTATTTAGAACAAGCAATCTATGCTTCAGGAGCATTCTACCTATGTTCCCACTTAACAGCAAATGGCATGATTCTTGTCATCTAGAACTCAATAGTGTAGAACTTCATGGAAGGACAGACACAGACACACATAGCAACACTTTAAGTTGGGGGGACTACTTTGATTTGTTGCATATCTTATAGAATGCACTGTAATTGAAAAGTGACAAAAATCAGTGAACTGACACAGATCAACACTCAAATTCAATTTTGTTTACAGTACATAGAGACCATTTAATTTTCACTTTCAATTTAAGTTTCAACCTTTATCGTTTAGAAATAATTAGTATTGGAAAATTTTGCTAAATAATTTCAAAAAGTGCTATTGCTACCAATCAGTGCCATACAGATACCAAGATTCAAACTTGAGACTAGCAAAGAAGAAGGAGATTCATGTTAAAATAGAATTTTAACATAAAAATAAAATCTAATACTACAATGAAATTTACATTGATCCTAAGGGTCCTTGGAGAGCTATGGTAGTTATTTCAGAACTGAAAGAATTGATAAAACAAGATTTCAAATGCCGGTTTCTGTTATTAAAATAAATATTCATATCATCCTCCACTTACACAGTTTATGAAAAAATTATTGGAGATTGGAAAATATAAATAGTTCTCATATAACTTAAGAATATTTATCATGCAGGTTATTGCATGTTATTGATTAATAAAAATGAAGTAATGTCCCAGTAAAGAGTAATATACCAAATAAGTACAGGTACAAGAAAGTTTGGTAATATTCACCAAAATATGTTCTCTGAAATGCTGCATCCAGCTGCAGGGAGGACGGTGGAGGATGAAGAAGTGAAGCGTCAGAAAGCTGAGGTCAGGTGGAGTCCTCTCCTGATGGGAGAGAGAACCGCCCCACAGCTGCAGTGAGTTTATTTACACAACCAGCACGAGGCTGTTTATGAAGAATCCAAGGGGAGGGCAAGATTCAGAAGCAGAAAAACATCCCATCTTCAGAAAAACATCACATCTCGGTGATTACAAGACGAAGTGCCTATTTCATCTCAGGGAAAGGCCCAGCGTCTGCTTCTCATGCGATCTTCCCAAACCCATTGGAAGCAGTGGCCTCATCTTAGATACCTCAGCCACAGACAGCTTCACTCCCAACTCTGAACACAGGCATATTTTCTCTTTGAAAATGAAGTTGAAGCTGATGCCTCTCATCAGACAATTTTAAATAAACATGGCATTCCTCAACCAGCTATGCAACTCAGATGCAACTAGGAAAAGCAATAATCAGACTCGATAAAGATGCAGTTTGGATATAGATAAAAGTGCACAGAATACCAACATATAATTTTCAAAATAGTCAAATAATCACTATCAAGCAAATATATCTTGAAAATATGCTCTAGTCTTTAAGGCATAAGTGCAACCCAAAACTTTAATTGAGTTACATTGCAAACTGATGAATACCGCACTTGTCATTGAGCAAGGGTATTTTTTCTTCCTACAAGACAAACAGGTATGCATCTCTGTCTGAATCAAATCAACAATACACAGTGGTATCATTAAGCCTGAGACCTTTAACCAGTAATAAAGGTATAAACCGAACACTAATCTCTCTGTATTAGGAGTCTTTGCCTTGATATGATACTGAAATTATGTGCTACTAGATTTTTGCCCTATTTAAAGTTGCAAATCTTTTTCCTGATAATGAATACAAAAGAGTAGAATCGTATATTTATTTAATGTAATTAGAAATATAAAATGTTCGCTTAAAAAAACAAAAATAAAAGCATTGTATACGATGGATGGCAAAGAGAGACAGGTAAACATTGTCACCCAGGATGAGTTTATGCAAATAGATTTTAACAAAAAGAAATGTATAACAGTCTTATTAAAACACCTTGCAATTTGTAATTAGAGCAAACATAACCCATGCTGTTTGTGTTCAAGAAGTGAAATCACCATTACTGGAGAAGTCAGAGAAGATTCTCAGGGAGTCCACAAAAGCTTTATAATTTTACATTTTGATCTAAGTATTTTCTAATTTCTGGGTAAAATATCATCTTTAAAATTATTTTGTTTGCAATCAATTTTAGGAAAAACAAGTGATTCTAGCTTTTTATGAAATTTCTGTAATCTCAAATGATTTTTGTGTGTTTAAATTATATTTTTGCCTTCTTTGTTAAGGTTCCATCCGTTTTGCATGCTGCCCTTTGTTTTTTATTTTGTTTTATGTTAAGTAAGAATAATCATTAACCATGATAACTTAGTGCCCAAATAATTGTTCTAAGATATATAGAATGTTATTATGATTATATTTTAGCCATATTGTATAAAAGTAAATCACATAGAGGAATTGTTCTTCAGAAATATGACATATAAATATGTATTTGGGGGGCTTATATTTTTTCAAAAAAGACAAATATCCTAAATTAATGTATTTTTAAATAAAAATGCATAAGTGAAGTGGGAAGATCTGAAATTTCACCTAATTAATATTAATTGAGAAAATTACATTTGATTCAAAAGTCAGTCAAATATTAAATGACTAATGCATAACAGAGGCTATTCTGGTGGTTCAATCTGCAAATAAGGTGACAAGCATTTGTCAAAAATTAACAACAATACTGATATAAAGCAGTATGTAGAGTAGATAGTGATTAACCTGTCAGTCTTGCAAACCAGTGTTGCATGAAGTTGCCTAAATTATACTTTGGTCTACTTTAATTTTGTTATGAATCTGATTCCTAATAAAGCACAGGGGCATCGGTGTTTTCAAACCCTTGCATATTTAGGCCCTGGGCTGCACGTTGAAAATGCTTATGGTTTCTAGTTAGTAAGTCAGACACTCTGAAGAATATAAAATTTTCTCTATTTTATATTTCAAACTGATCAGGCTAAAAAATGTTTGCAAGATTTTTGAACAAACATTGGTCGGCCATACTGCATATTATAAAATGTGACTGAGTAGAACTCCCCAGTGGCTGAAAATCAGGACTCCTCACCCTTTCAGACAACTCTACATTCTGATTTATTTTTAAAATATCATAATCTGCTTTCTGCCTAAGATATTTCCTATAGAAGCTAGTACTTTTGCAAGATTTTTTAACATGAAATATTTTCCTGTAGGATTTTGTTTGTTTGTTTGTTTGTTTTTAATCTCACTTATTGATTCTTCCTTCTTCACTGAAACAAAACAATTTGGAAAACTTGTCACTGTGAGTAATCCCTTCTGTGATCCCAAATCTTTCTCCTTGTTGCTTTTAATTAACTAACACTTCAATCAGATTTGCACTGCTTGCGTTTTTAGCCATTATCACTGTTTGTATAGACTTTTAGCTTAATCTGTATGTATATTACATCCACCCAATTCTTTGATAAGCGTGAGTTTTTGTGTTGAAGTAAGGCTGTGTGTATTTAGAAAGCCCATACTTTGCACATGAAGCAATTTCTAAAACTTTTCCTAATCTTAAGAAGACCAATACTGCCATCTTAAGGCAAATTAATTTTTTAGAGGCACCATTACCTATTATATATTAGGTTTTTATTTCTGCTTTCAATATCCTATTTATAATTCAATCTAATTGGAAAGAAAATCAATACATCAGAATCTTGATCAAGTTTGTGTGATAGTCTCTCAAATTCTCAAAAGTTATCCAGGATTTCATATGTTAAATATTGAGGATATATTAAGACCTAGAACTTCACAGATACCTGAAAAAAACATATATACAAATTCACATGACAAGCAGTAGTAAAACTAACATTCCAAAGTCTAGGGTAGCAAATGTTATAAGTGAGTGGCAAAAAGTGGTCAAGATGTACAGAAAGAGTGTGGTCTAGAAAACCTTTTGCTGTAACAGAAGGTGTGGTCACGGAGGTTAGAAGGTAGCATGTTGTCTGTGCAAAAGACCTCCTTTGCTGGATGATGTGTAGAGTACACCTAAGTGGTTCTCCAACAGTGGGAAGTAAAAGCACTTTGTGGTTATTACCAGTGGATACCTTCTACTTCACTATTAATAAATTACTTCTTTCTAATCATTATTTCAAGATAACTGTTTACTCTTTTTTGAAAGATGTTTGATGACATCTCATAGTTGTCACCCAAACCTATGTCATTTTCTCAATATCACTTTATTACCTACTTTTTCCTAATTTACAAGTACCTAATCAGACAGTGGTGTGGGTGTTCTCTTTCTAAGTCTACCCTCTATGTACTGTGTTCATAGTTCTACCTTTGCTTCCTGTGGAATAAGTATCTTAAAATCCTAAAACTTGACACTCTAACATATTTACAAACATATCTCTGTGTCTCCCATTATCAATATCACTGTAACAATTGTTAATCTAGTTCACATTTGTGATTACGACAAAACCACAGAAATGTTGAAAGCCTTCAGCCTTTTAGGAGAAATCTGAGCCATGTAAAATAGTGTTACAAGCCTGATATTACGATACCACTGTTTTTCTGTCTGTGTCTCATTATTCTATACATAGTCTATATTTAAAAAGATCAGAAGATGTATTTACTTTTCCTTCAAAATAACTTCAAATTTCCCTTTTCTGGTCTTTATATACACATATATTACAGTTTCTTGTAGCTAAAAAAAAAAAACCATTTGCTCCCTATATGCTAGTAGAAGTCATGGTGATTGTAATAATTCACAGAATTTCCATTTCCTCTAGTAGTCGTTCATTTGTGTAGACAAACCAGATAACATCAATACTATTTTTTGATTTACTTATTTTACTTTGAGCCTTTATATATTTGTCTTATAAATTTGTCCAATTTGTATTGGAAATACACGGACTAAAATTTAAACTTGCTCCCTTTTTGCAAGACTCTGGTGGAAATTACTTAATTTCTCCATATTTACACTCCAAAATTAAAAGACCAAGGTAATAATTTCTAAATGATATCATAAAGTGGTTGAATGAAGCACAAGTTCAGGCTGGGGAGGGCAACTCAGTGGCAGAGCTTTGCCTAACATGGACAAGGCCCCGGATTTGAATATAAGCAAAAAAATCAATTTTTACTTTAAATATAATGCATCTTTATTATGATTGAAAACTGACTTATATTTCAGTCTTTAGGTATATATTTTCAGTTTATTTTAAAAAATAAAAGAAAGAAAGCATATAAACAGACATCCATTTACAAAATAGCATAAGGACAATACAAGCAATATAAGTGATAGAAAATTAACAGCAGTGGTTGTATTACTTATTGGTATCTTCAAAGTGATTTCTCAGAAAAACAAGTAGAGGCATAAAAAATTGATCAAATAATTAATCATTAACTGATCTTTTCAGTAAAGTGACAGAAGACAGTAGTACAACCATGTTAGCTAACCTGTATATACATATGTACATAGTTTCCCCTTCTTTCTTTTCTCTTTTCCCTCATCCTAGTTGCTCTGTACTTTTGAGCAGTTTCCTTTCTTTTCACAATGTCTATCATACCTCCTGGTTTTTATTCACTCTTTCAGGTTCTTACACTAGTGAGACAATATGGTGCTTACCCATGGAGGTCTGATTTATTTCACTTATGAGTAGATGGTCTCTAGTTGTGAGCATTTACCTGTAAAAACCTCGAGTTTATCTTTTTTATAGCTGAGTAATATCCCATTATATAAAAATATAACAATTGTTTCATCCACTCCTCAGTGGATGGACACTTGGGCTGCTTCCACAATTTAGCTATTGTATTGCACCGCTCTGAACATGGGCGCACATATATCGTTGTTATATGATGTTTCAGATCCTCTGAGAAAATATCCTGAAGGGGAATGGCTGGGTTGAATGGGACCTCTAGATCTAGTTTCGTGAGGAATCTCCAAACTGATTCCCACAGTGGTTTCACCAGTCTGCATTCCCACCAGCAGTGGAGAAGAGTTCCTATTTCTCCACAGCTTCACTAGTATTTGTTACTGGTTGATTTCTTAATACTAGCCATGCTTACTGGGGTGAGATGAAATCTCAGTGTCATTCTAATTTGCATTTCTTGAATAACTAATGATGTTGAACATTTTCTCATGTATTTATTTGCATTTGTGTATCTTTATCTGAGAAGTGTTTATTCATCTCAGATGCCCATTTCTGGATTGGGTCTTTGAATTTTGGGGGGCTGATATTTTTTTAATTCTTTATACATTCTAGATAGAAGACGTTTGTCCAAGGGAGAGTCAGATAAAATTTTTTTCCCACTTTGTGGGTTTTCTTTTTACTCTGCTGGTGACTTCTTTAGATGTGCAGAAACGTTTCAGTAAGATGAGGTCCCAGTTGTTTATTCTTTGAAGTGTTTTCCTTGCAGTTTTATTTTTGTTTTTGAACTCTGCCTACTCCTGTGTCTTCAAGATTTTTACCTACTTTCTCTTCCAATGGATTTGGTGTTTCTGTTTTAATATTGAGGTCGGTGACCAATTTTGACTTGAAATTGGTGCATGGTGATAGAATTGGTTCTATTTTCAGTCTTTAGCAAGTGGCAAGCCAGTATTTTCAGCACTAGTTATTAAAGAGGCTGTTTTTCTTCCACTGAGTTTGTTTGGCCCCTTTATCAAAGATTAGGTGGCTGAGTGTGTTTGTTGTTGTTGCTGTTTCTTCCAGTGTGTTCCACTGATCTTCTGGTCATTTTTTTTTTAAGCCAGTACCATGTTCATTTTATTACAGGAGATTTGTAGTATAATTTCAGATCAGGGATTGTAATTCAACCTGACTTCTCTTTGGTACTCAGGATTCCTTTTGCTTTAAGTCAGGAACAAGACAAGGATGTCCACTGTCACCACTCCTATTCAACATAGCTCTGGAACTATTATCCAGAGCAATTAGACAAGAGAGAGAAATAAAATGAAAATGGATTGGAAAGAAAGAAGTAAAATTATCACTATTTGCAGATGACATGATACTCTACATGGAAGACCCCAAAAAGTTCATAAGAAGACTTCTTGAATTAATTGGCAAATTCAGCAGTGTAGCTGGATACAAAGTCAACACTCAAAAATTAATAGCATTCCTATACACAAACAACAGACAGACTGAGAGAGAAATTAAGGAAACCATACCTTTCATAATAGTATCCAAGAAAATGAAATATTTAGGAATCAATCTAACAAAAGAAGTAAAAGATCTATTCAATAAAAACTACAGTACTCTGAGAAAAGAGATCAAAGAGGATTTTAGTTAATGCAAAAATATTCCTTTCTCATGGATAGAAAGAATCAACATTGTAAAATGGCCATACAACCAAAATTGTTGTACAGATTCAATGCAATTCCCATTAAACTACCATTAGCAAACCTCACAGATCTAGAGAAAGCATTTACGTATATATTTTTCAACTTCCTGATTTTTGTAAACATATTCATAAAATTGTATAAGTGATGTGTCCAATTTTCCTCATGTCGTTTCTTCACTCCCACATTGATCAATCAGTGTATGTCATATTTATTCTAGGTGCTCATTTAAAAGACTTTTTGACCTCTTAATAATTTGATAAAATAGTTTCTCAAAGAATAACTTTGACAATCTCTATTTTAAATTCAAAGCTATTATGGCTCCAATTTATTACTTAGTTAACTATAAATATTTTAATGGCCACATACTTTAAAATATGATCATTAAATGAGCAGCTGCTTATAAAACCAATGTTTCTAATTAAAAAAAATTATTCCTGCCATTTTTTCCTTAAAAATCTTTTCTCTCTTAAAATTTCAATATTCAACCCAGATTGATGTTTCTGCATCCTAATATTTCATACAGAAAATAATTCCTCTGTTCTATAAATTTCTAGAACCTTATTTCTTACTATAGGGTATAGCTACTTGGATACTTCTAGGTAGGCATGTGTAGGCATACATTTTCTCCCTTATTAAACATAGATTTTTTTTTTCAATTTCCACAGTCATAGAATTTAATCTACTTCATTTATGATATGTCCACAATGTATCTATCTTTAAAATTTAAATCATATTAATTGAACCTAAAGTAATATGGATTTGAATGTACTCAAGGAATTCATAATAAATAAAAAGAAAATCTCAGCTCAAATTACATTAAGTATGTGTCTCAATTATGAGTGCTAAGTTAAGAAACAAACTATAAGTATTAGTTTAACACAATTATTCAGACACATCCTTTCCCTGTATTTTCCCTCTGCCTTTCCTTCATTTCTCTTTTTTCCATCTTTTTTTTTGCTTTCTCTCTTTGACTTTTTTAAAATTTCTTTTTATTATTCTTTTTTGTGTTGTTCAGCATCATATAGTAGCTCTGAGAACTCTGTCAGGCTTGGAGTAAGTACTCAGAAGTGTTTATTTTTGTTTGTTTATTTATTTATTGAAATGGGATTTGTTTTGTGTTCCCAGGTTGTTCTTGAACTACTGGGCCAAAGCCATCCTCCTGTCTAAGCCTCCTGCACAGTGATGTGACTACAGGTGCAGACCAATGCATCCAGCGACCAGTGTGTATATGATAAGGAACCCCTTTCTGAAAGCTATGGGTTTCTGAAATCTTCAAAAAGTATAAAAATCCAGAAAATACAGGAAGAAAAGCTTATTTTCAGGCAGGCCTTCTGGTAATAAATTAGATTTGGCAGAACCAAATAAACTTACTTAAAATTGTTTTCTTAATAATGGTGAAAATTAAAGAAGATCTGAATAAAAAGTAAGAGTGTCCATGAGAGACACTGACTATAGTTATAAGCGATAACAAGGTGCAAACATGATAAGACTGAATATGTGAGCTGGGGGGAAGGAATCTCAGCATACATCTATCTGGTCACTGAGCAAACAGGTAGGTACTGCGGGAGATGCTGATTCTGAAGATAAGGAACAAGCAGAAGAAAACAGATATTGCATTCATTTTGGGATATAAATGGGTAGGAAACTTACATAATGATCTAGTGACACTTTAAGTACGGACTTAAATTGGTATGTGGACTTGCTTTATAGGTCTGTCAGGAAAGTTTAGAATATCTTTCCATGTTAAATTATGGTAATTTAATTACTAACAACTCTTGAGTCAAGCTGACTTCATGAAACAGAATAAATGAAATGAGCTCCAGTATTTTTTGGCCATTCTGAAATCATCATACTAATGTCTCCATAAAACTGAGCTGGATATAGTATACTAGAGGGTTCCTAACTGTTCGGAAAAGCCACTGAATGTTTAGATTTGTTATGTTTGCTTGTACTCCACCTTGGTGATAGAATCCACGTCTTTGATTTCCTAGGAACGACAATGATATTGTGTAGAGAAAATTGATAAAGTATTTTAAGTTTGGTAGCAAAACTAAAGATAGCAGTATCTATAGAAATATTTGAATTTACAAAACTTTAAAAAGTTGGCCTTTTTCCTATGTATTAAAAAAAGAAAAACACTTTTTAACCCTGTAGGAAATGAACTAAATACTTCATCAACTGCTTAAGATCTGTATAATTAAATATGTGGAGAGATGAAAACCAAGGTGCAATAAGCAAAAACATATTCAATGATCCAGGCCTAGGATTTGTAAAGCTCTCCTGAGAAAATGGAATTTCTTTTTCTCTAAATCAGTCTCCTGAAGGTTAAACATATTTTAGTAGAGCTATCTAACTGCAATAAAAAATAGAGATGTAACAGTATTTTCATCATTGATGAAGATTGATAGAGTGATAGATTGATCTATAGATTGATAGATTGATACACTGATATCATTAATAGATTTCTTAATTCTTAAGAAAACCAAGATGCACTTTGTTCTGAAAACAGTGTTTGTATAATGCTGTAACACAGGAAATGCCTGTGTCAATTTGTTTTAAGTATAAAATTTTATGTTCATTCATTTCATATAACAGAACATCTCTTATTTTTGCTGAAAATCTGAGAGTTAAAAAGTCAAGTTAGTTATCTTTATCATGCCACAGGATAATATTTTGCCCTAATTGATAAAATTTTAAATATTATAATTTGGCAGAATTAATGCTGCAGTAACTGCATCTCAGTGTTAGGTGCTATAATTGATATATTAAAAATTTTAGACCTCATAAGAGGTTAAGAGAAAAACAATTTCAATTTATTCAGTAAGAATTTATGATAGATAGGTTAAAACAAGTCAGTCAGTATGACTTCTGACACCATGTTAAAGTATCAAGAAAGTAAAATTCTTTTTTTTTTTTTTTTGTGGTACTGGGAGTCGAACTCAGGACCCTGCGCTTGCTAAGCAAGCGCTTATTCCACTGAGCTATATCCCCAGCTCTAAGAAAGTAAAATTCTTACATCTTTCAAAATTCCATGGGATGAACAGCAAGAATTATTTCTACTCACTAATATTTTCCTCAACATCATTTCACTTCAGTAGAAAATAGCTCAATTCATCTAGGTTTTTAAAAGTGATGATATAATCGAGTTTCTATAAGGGAAATAGAACTTCCCATGTGGAAAGTGCTGAATTTCTCTAAAAATTTCCACATCAAGTCTGTATACCATTTATTATTCTCCGCAGTATTATCACCAAATTAGGAACAAATCTATGCTAATGTAAACATTTCTGAACTGGGTTTAAGTCAGTGATTGTGCTTCAGATTTCTTACTTTTAGGTTTATGTTGTCATTGTGTCAGGATAATGTGAAAATCTCTAAATTGATTAAAATCATTTCTCTTTCAGGAAGGAATTGGAAGACAGAACAATGTCTCGTGATATGCAGAGTACACAAATAAATTACTTCTAATATATTTATATGGCAAACACATAGAAACTTCATATTGATATAGTTGAAAAATATTTGAAATAATAAATTACGTTCAATATACACTCAGTTGTACATCACTAAAGAATTTTAAGTATGCTAAGAATTTTCTTAGCCCTTTGTTCAAAGTGTATCTTGTGCCAGTTTAAACAAAAAACTGCATCATACCATAGGTACTGTCAAATGACCTAGATGGTAAATATATTACATAAAACAGTTTTGAAATCTTTTGTTTACACTAAGATTTAATTCTGCTAGGGGTTTCAAACATGAATTAGAAGCTGCTAAATGGCTACTAAATAAACTTCTCTGAACAATACATTCTATCCACAACCACAATCCATACAATTCCTGTAGAAGTTTCATATTATAGATGATATTTATTGTCATTCCAGCAGGCTCACCTGCGGAATAAAGATCACTTGAAATCATTCAGTTATATGCTCACTAGGGACGCAGAGTAAACGTAGAAGCAGCATTTGTTGTCTATTTGATTTAGCTAGATTCAGAATTGAGTAGTGCAAACTTGCCTTAAAACACACCATAGAGAACACACTTTTGGAATGTTGCTAACTGTCATTTAATATGTATTTATAGTCAAGCTAGTACAGCAATAATTCTCATTGGGTTTTTCACTCTCATTTTTTGCTGCTTAGTCTGAATTCCATAACCTGATCTAGTCAGGAGTATTTTTTTTTAGTGTATTCAGAATTTCTGAATTCAATATTGAATTTCAGCTGTCTGGGGATATTTCTCGTTACACATTCCTTGCTTTTGTTTCTTCTGCTACTTTCGTATGCACTTGCCTACATTGACAATATCACTGTTGAAAGCAATCCAGCAGAGTTTTAGCTCACGGGGACACTCAGATAAGGATTAAAAGTCTTAGAAAGAAATGGTTGTTTTATCCAGAGTTCACTAATTGATTTGAATCACAGCTAGAGACTATTATCACACATTTGAACCTGATGCCTCACAATCAAATATTTGGTTCAGTTATGACAGCTGGATCATGTTTAGGTCAGTCTGGTGCCTTTAAATTGGGCTTTGAATAACTAGATATTCATTTCAATCTGTAATATTTTCAGTATCTCAAAATACATTCACACATGTGATACAGAGTGTGGCAGTGATATTGGGGAAAGTCATTGTCTAAAATGTTTATTATCTTTGGGAAAGATATTTGTAAAAAAATTAAAGGATATTATAAAATAATCTCAAAACAAAACTATTCACCATTGTTACCATCCTACTGTTCTGTTATGAATTTTTTTCTCTTTAAAATAAAATTCTTAAAAAGAATAAGATTATCCTGCAAATCAGTATCTCAGCTGTCTATGTTTTGGTAGAGCACCACTTTGTAACATCCAGGAACTTCTGACTTTTCAGGATGAAATTAAAACAATTTTTTTAAATTAATGCTATGCCTTTAAAGTTCTTCATCATTTTTAGAAAAAAGAAAAATATTACTGCAATTTTCAATCCTATGGTTACGTAGTAGAGCAGTCTTGTATCTGACATAATCTTCTTGACTTCTGCCAAGTCAGTTGCTACTAACACTCATAGGAATGTGATCACAGGCCTATATTTGGGATCACTTTTATTATATTAATATATTTTAAAATATATTAAATTTTATAGATTTTATGTATATATATCTATATAAATATATAGAGATTATATATATATATATTGTGTATAGATTTTTAATGTCATGCAAAATGAAAGTCTTTCTTATCACTAAGTTTATTTGTACAGGTTAGATGTACGTGATGATTGCATCCATTATGCAGATCTTGTGCCCGTGCAGGGGCATCCAGACTGTGTCTCTGCCCACCGCCCTCTCCTCTCCGCCTCTTCTGCTATTTATTTGTGAAAGCATTGTTTCTTTTTATCTTTATTTTCTCATTTCTTTCTTTTCTCTTCCTCCTTTTCCTCCTCTCCGCTCCAACATGCCTCCTTCCCTTTGAGCATTTTCTTCCTATTTTGCAATATCTATTATATATTTGGATCCTTATTTAAACTTTCAGTTTTTCACATTGGAGGAACAATGTGGTATTTACACATGCACATCCAATTTATTTCATTTAAGATTATGGTCTCTAGTTGCATCCATTGACCTATATATGTCTCAAATTTATCCTTTATGTGTGAGTAGTACTCCTTTATACTAAAAAAGCCCACATCTTCTTTATCCATTCATCAGTGGATAGACATTTGGACTGTTTCCAATATTTAACTATTACAACTGCTTCTGTGAACATGGGTATGTATATTTCATTGTGGTGTAATGCTTGTAGTGTTTTGAGAGCTAATAGTAAGTGTGATCACTGGGTCAAATGGAACCTCTATTCTTGTTTTTGAGAAATCTCCTCACTGATTTCCGCAGTGGTTGCACCAGTCTACATTCCCAATAGTGGAGAAGGGTTCCTTTTTCTTACAGACGCTCTAGCATTTGTTACTGGTTGATTTCTAGATAACAGCCATTATTTCTGGAGTGAAATGGAATCTCAGCCATTTTTCACGTGTATCTCTTGAATGACTAGTGATGTTGAACATTTTTTCAGGTTTATTTTACGCTTGTACTTCTTTATCTTAGAAATGTGTATTCATCTCAGATGTGCATATTTGGATTGAGTCTAAATTTGGGGGGTCTGATTTTTTTCAGTTCTTTGCATGTTCTAAATTTTAGTCCTTTGTCAAAGTTATAACTGGCTAAAATTTTGTCCTACTCTGTGGGTTGTCTTTTCATGCTATTGATAGCTTCTTTTGCTGTACAAACACTTCCAAATAGGATGAGATCCCAGTTAATGATTCCTTGGATATTTCCCAAGCAATCAGGGTTTTTGTTCTTGAAATCTTCGCCTGCACTTATGTCTTTAAAAGTTCTGCCTGCTCTCTCTTGTGACAGATTTATTGTTTCTGTTTTAATATTTGGATCTTTGATCCATTTTGTTTTAGTTTAGTGCATGGTGATAGCCAGAGGTCTGGTTTTAGTCTTTGGCATGTACAAAGCCAGTTTTTCCAGGACCATTTATTAAAGAGGCTGTCTTTCTTCTAGCAAATGTGTTTGGTCCCTGTGTGAAAGATAAGGTGGTTGAATGTGCCTGAAGTTGTTTCTGCAGCTAATCTCTTCCATTTATCCTCAAGTCTGTGTTTTTAGCAATGCCATGCTGGTTTTTGTTTGTTTGCTTTATTTTTTAACACAGTTGCTCGGTAGTATAATTTCAAGCAGGGATTGTGATATGCTCCGCCTTGCTTTTCTTGCCTACAATTGTTTTAATTATTCTAGGTCTCTTCTGGATCCAAATCAATTTTAGAAGTGTTTTCTCTATGCTTTAGGATGAATTTCTGAGGGCAGAGTGAAGTTAGACCGTATTTAACTTCTAAGAGAAACTATTTTTATGCTTATACTATTTGAAAAAAGACCTTAAGGCAGCCATTTGGTAACTATAAAATTAATTCCATATATTTACCAATCAAATTAAGAAGTAAAATATCTTTGCTTCTATATATGTTTTCTTCTGCAAAATAAATTATTTTTATTTTTGAAAAATTATTTAAAAGTTTTTATGCAGTTACAACTTATTTTAATAGTGGATAAAGTTCCTTAATATGTAGCAATTCTTATTTAATATTCCCATGATTATAGTTAAATCTTGCAATTGAATAACATTTACTACCTAACACGAGACCCAGTATCATTCAACATAGCCAGAAGAATAGATAAATTTTGAGTGAATCTGCATTGTTTTGTTGAACCATTGATTTCATATGCATGAAATTTGACATCAGTTAAATGCCAGCAGTTTCTAGAAGAATTAGTCATGTATTTCTTTAGGGAAATATATTTTCTAATACCACAAGTTATTTTTCTTTTTGCTCCTCATCATTATTTTGTTCTAAAAACATCTTCTCCCTCTTAATGGAATTTCCTGTTGTATGCGGTGGTAAAAGCTTGTGGACTGGAGCTGGTCCCTCTTTCCTGCCTGTGGGGCTTGTTGCAGCGCCGATGAGACAAATCTGAGAGCTGAGGAAGCTGTGCTAGGTTTTTCCCAAATGAATTACATTTACCAGATAGACAGCTGCCTGTCTCCTTGACACCGTTCAGCTACACAATTCCCTTCATGGATATTTCTGTATACCAGTAAGTAAGGCCTTATTTTCCTCTTTTAATATCAATCAATACCCATCATGCTTTTTGAGATGAGTTGGTTTTATACGATAGCTCAGAAGGAGGCCATAGCTTCGGAATCATGTTCAGGGACTTATACTGACATAATATAGGGATATTGAATCTGCTTGGATTGCTGTCACATAAAGACATGCACTGAAGAAAGAGAAGGCAAAATAGCAATGTAAAATCATGACATTAAATACATGAATTTATTTTGAAAGGAAAAAGTTATCTTACAAGCTTTTGTTGTAGCTTTCTACTGATGGGTAGATTGAAACTCATTATTATGACTTATTTTAATCTATGTAATTATTTTAGTCCACACATTAATATAAATACATTACATGGAGAAATAATTATCTTAAATTTATTAATTTTAATGCATTTCTATGCTTTATTTTGATATTTTTCTCTTCATAATCCTAAAAGTGTAATGGTTTATGAAAAAATAGACTTTTGAAAAATAAAATATACCACGGAAATTTAAAAAGCAAATCTAATCTGCTTCAATGCTCAAATCAAAATTTTCACCACCTAAATTTTCTGTAGAAGTGAGAGCAAGACAGATTCTCTCTCTCTCTACACTTAATCTTGAATTTACAGGTGGAAGTTATACTTCCATTAGTATTTAGTGAAAGATGTGTGCTATCGTAATACATTATAAAATAGGATATATGTGCATTTTAAAATTTTAGAAATTTAAGAATATTACAAAATAATTATATGGTGGCTAGTAAGACTGTGGAAAATGATGACACTGAAATCCTTACGCTGTTCTCTTACTTAAATAAATACTGAATTCTGACTTGCCAAAAGTGTACATTATTGTGTCTTCACCTTCTTAAGTATTTCAGGCAATGAATAGTGTTTAGTATGTTGTACTTGAGCGTGTATATAAAATTAAATGTCAGAAAGCACTGAGTGGCCTTACAACGTACGTTTACAATTTACAACTCATGCAGGCAGCATTTTTTAATCAAACTTATGTGTGCTTCAACATCTGTGTTTTTTTTTAATGGCAGGAGCTTAACATAAGTAAGACAACATGAATCATTTACACATATATTATTATAACTATTTTCCAAATGTTTTTTATTTAAAATAGCTACTACTCATTAAAAATTGAACCCAAGTTGAATAAAAATCTCTTATCTAAAACAAAGTCCAAATAGTGTAATAAAAGACAAATAGAGAAAGACAATGGGACAGATATCTTGGAAACGAGGAGTCGAGGAGACAAGACCAAGAGGAGAGAGGGTGGGGAAGTAAGAGTTAAGATGTGCCCCATGCAGACCTCATCCTACTGAAAAGTTTTTGTACATCTAAAGAAATCACCAGCAAAGTAAAAAGAAAACCCACAAATTGGGAAAAAATCCTAGCTGTCTGTCCCTCAGACAAAGGACTGCTTATCTAGAACATACAAAGAATTAAAAAACATGTACCTGTCCAAATTCAAAGACCCAATCCAGAAATGGGCATCTGAGATGAATACACACTTCTCAGATAAAGAAATACAATTGGCAAATCAATATATGAGAAAATGTTCCACATCCTTAGTCATTCGAGAAATGCAAATAAAAACAACACCGAGATTTCATCTCACCCCAGTAAGACTGGCCAGTATGAAAAAGTCATCCAATAACAAATGCTGGCGAAGCTGTGGAGAAATAGGGACTCCATTACACTGCTGGTGGGAATGCAGACTGGTGCAACCACTGTGGAGAGGAGTTTGGAGATTTCTCAGCAAACTAGGTCTAGAGGTTCCATTCAAACCAGCTATTCCTCTTCTGGGTATTTTCCCAGAAAACATCATGTAATCTGAAAACATCATATCACTCTGATATATGTGCACCCATGTTTATAGCAGCGCAATTTGTAATAGCTAAAACGTGGAAGCAACCCAAGTGTCCATCCACAGAAGACTGGATTAAAAAATTGTGGCATTTTTATATAATGGAATATTATTCAGCTATAAAGAAAGACAGTTTTGGGGACTTTGTAGGCACATGGTCAAAACTGGAGTCCATACTCATAAGTGAAATAAATCAGCGGTACATGTGCAGGCAACGTACTGTATCACTGGTGTAAGAACCTGAGGGTGGGAATATAAACTAAAAGACATGAAGGAAATCTGTTCCAAAACAAATAACAGATGGAACAAGGGAAAGGAGAAAAGAAAGAGGCAAAAATGTATGTATGTATGTATGTATATATGTATATACATATGTGCAGGAGGGCTATGCAGCCAACTAGTAACCTCAGTGAACACCCAGGCCGTAAACGCGAGCTTGGAACCATGACAACAGGAGCACAAGTGGAGAAAGGTGTGGCGAGGCGCGGAGAGGACTGTGGGAAGGGACTGAGCAGAAACGAGCTGTGCTGTGTGCAGTGTGTGTACCCCAAGGTGCTCATAAATTTCACGGCCTTAAAACATGTGTTTGCTTTTAAATCAAAGATATTTATTATTTCTAAATACTTTTAAAATATAGGGAAAGCCCATGAGAACACAGCTACAGTGATTTTCGTAGATAATGGAAGCAGTGCACATGATTCAATAGACTTTGATATCCTTTTAACGGATCACATTTGGTGGGGGTACCAGGAATCAGACTCTTGCCACTGAGCTAAATCCCAGGCCCCAACTAATTACAGCTAAAGGAAATTAATTTTCAGCAGACCTGGTTCACAGAGATCTCATAATGACAGTATTTTTTTAAATTGTTTTGTATTAAAATATGTATTGTCACACTGGAGAAATATTACTTAAAAACACTCCCTAAAATCTCTAACAGCAGCGGGGCACGTACAGTACAAGGGCCACAGTAGGCTGTGTATATCACTGAAGGGGATAAAAGTTTCACTGTCGCTGATCTAGAATATTTAAGTAATTCCAATAACATCATTCCAGGAAATAAAGGGGAAATTTATTAAATAGGAATTTAGAAAATATGTGATGGGGATGGAAAGAAATTTTATGAGTATATGAGTATGAAAGCAAGAACAATAATACGAAAAAAAAATGAAGAACCCCTACCCAGTAGCACTTACCCCCTACACATTGCTGTTGTGTTGCAGTAACTGGAGAACTATACCACCAGCTCTAATAGACAAAAAATCATTATATTACTAAGTAATTACCGCTGCTATCAACTCATTTAAAGTGAAATCTGAATTATCCGGGTAATAAGGCATGTACACATACTGGTTACCTGGCAACACAGTGTAACTGGAGAATAGGATAAGCTGCGTGCTTTCGCTGAGGTCTACAGCGCCAGCCTATGTAATTGTTCAAAGGTTGTATTGTCACCCCTGAGAATGCCATTCATTCTGTCTCACTAGAAACAGATATGTAATGTAAATACCTTTCCTTCAATACTTTGTAGGTATTGTAGTTTTGGGAGAATATTTTAAGTATACTCACACGCACATACACACATACACATACGCACACAGGTACATGCTTCATCAAATGTGTCACAGATAGAGGTGACTTATAATTTCTTTATCCTGTATCCCTTAAAATTACTTTGGAAAGGTTTCAATCTATCCTATTTTCATGGAGAAAATGACAATTTAATTTCCCTTATCAATATTTTAAACTGAGGCACCTGACAATATGTGAATCAATTAGACAAACAAAGGAAAAGTATTTAACCAAAGAGTCATTGATAAGACTTTTTGCTAAATGAATTATGACACTAATTTTATAATATAGAAGAAAGGAACTACTCTGCCTGGTTTTTTGTTCATTTTTTTTTTTTGTACCAGAAGTAGAACTCAGGACCTTGCATTTGCCAGGCATGCTCTGTGCCCCCGAGCTATATCCCCAGCACCTATTGTGCCTGTTTTTGTGCAGAGAGAAGTACATTTTCAAAAAGCAAGCATTAAAGACATCAAAGCATCTATAATACGCTGCAAAAGTCTACATGGAAAATTATATTGTTTTTATGTCAAAGAAATCTCTTGGATTAAATCGATGATTAGGAGACATTATTGACATTATACAGTAGTTAAATAAAAAGATTTTAACACAGGTTGAATTTATTCTGGTCTGTAGGCAAAGGATACATTCTTTAACTTATTTTTTCTCTGTAGCAATTACAATAAATTTAAATTAACTCATAAACATGCACATACCAGTTGATTGTATGAATTCTCAAGTTGAATATATTAGAAGATATGTTTATATCAGTCAATCACTTGTAAATTGGACCTAACATTTCCCCCTGGACAAGGATAAACAGATCAGATACTCCTTCTATATAGCCACTTTTATTGCTTTTATTTATCAGCTTAATTTCAGAAATAGATTACTATCAGAATATTCTAGATTGTGATACAGGAACAATGTTCTACTGCGTTGCAGAGTTTTAAAAGCAGAAGTTCATTTCTTGCTCACAGTACAAGATAAGAAAGTGCCAGCAGGCAGACTGCATCACTTCATAGCCACGGACTGAACGGACAAGGTAGGAAGGAGCACAATAGGATAAACAACGCTTCCTAGCACTGCTGCCTGGAGGGGATGCGTCTCCTCCCACTCAGGTTTTCCTGGCCAAAACAAAATCCCTACATAAAAAGCAACTTCCACAGAGGGTATGGAGTCCAAATGTACCATACCCATCTGAAACAAGAGCTGGAAATATTTGCTCCAAATCAAGGGTACATCTATAATTATAAGAGAAAATGTGTGGATAGTTGAAATGAATTGAGAATGTCTCCAGTTAGATGCTCAACTCTGGAAGTTTGACACTCTATGACGTGCCAACTTCACTGCCCCATCCCAAAGCATTTACTCCTGAAATTCAGGAGATAGGAAGCCCGTGTTTGTATTTTTGTAACTTGACCACACAGGTCTAGTTTACATCCCTGATTAAAAGCCAAAGTTGCAAGAATCTTTCTTTATAATACATTTAACTTAGTCTAATGCTTTCATCTAAAAATTACATTTGGATGACTACTATACGACAGCATAATCCCTGCCGTGCCGATAAGCAGTTAACAAAGTATGATTTTTCTTGAAGAAGAATCCACATAGTAGATAAAATTCTAAATTTTGAACAGTTTCTAATGTAACCAGTACAAGAATAGTTAAAAATATTGCGTTATCTTTTAAAATATATAATCAAAGATAAGAAATATAGCTGATAGTTCATTCTTCTTAATACCCTGTCATTTTCAGTAGGCTAAGCTTTAATTAAAAATCAACATAATTTTTCAGTCAGTACTTGGTAGTGCAAATTTAGCTGAAAATTTACATAAAGTAATTCTATCTCTTCTTATGGTGATGGTTACTGGTGGGTGAAGTCTCTAACACCCCGCTTTCTCCCCAATGGAGGCTGTGACCTCAGGGATAAAAGGGAGTCCAGGCAGCTGCAGGGTTTCCCCAGGGGCTACTCGCCGGGCAGCATCCATCCTCTGGAGCAGGAAAGCCAAAGCACAGGTAAAAAAAAAAAAAAAAAAGAATGCATTCTGATTTGTAACGTGGATTCGTAGATTGGAAACTATAGGTTTTATATTTAAGAAAATCTTTATTTACAATTTTGAACAGAATCTTTATTTCTTAAAAATTTTCTTATAATGTATAACTTCTATTTTGTTCAGGTTTCCTAGGTTAAGCCAGTCTTCACAAAATTAGATCTTTTACTTATTCTTATTGTCAATCTTATAAATCTGATGCTAGAAGTCTTCATGCTGCAACACTCCAAGAAGCTGAGGTAGGAAGATCTCAAGTTTGAGCCCAGCCTGAGAAACTTAATGCCTCTGAGAGATCCTGTTTTGAAATAAAAACAATAAAAAATGAATAGCTTGATTATGAAGTCTCAGGGTTCAAGATGTAGGGAAAAGTAAAAAAGGAAAGAAAAAAGAAAGGATGGATGGAAGGAAGGAAGGAAGGAAGGAAGGAAGGAAGGAAGGAAGGAAGGAAGGAAGGAAGGGACCAGAGAAAAAGAAAAAGGTCTTCAAGCTAGATTTATCTTGGTTAGTCTAAAACTAAAGGTGATAAATTACATTCTAATGAAATGAAGCAATGTGAAGTACCTACTCTAGTCCCCAAATGTCCTTATATCTCTATCACAATGGTTTTCTCTTACCACCAGCCCCTAAGACACTTCAGAAAAATAATTAAATAGGATTAAAGATCCCAAACTTTCCAAGATAACATTTACAACCACTTATGGATTCAAGACAATGTTGTTCCAAGTATTAACTTTCTCAACTGCAGGCCAAACTGATAATCATCAATAATCATCAGTCTCCTGGTTTATATTCTTGTTTTTGAAGAGGTGTCTTTCTCAAAATATTACAGATACTCCACATATTTTTAGCTGGAGGAATACTGAGAGCTGATCGTTTAGCCTCTTCTTTGAAAAAGTAGATGGGAAAATACTATGCTTCTTATTTTATTCATAAATTTTAAGTGTTATCAATAACTAAAATATTTTCTTGAAAAAGACATGTAGAAAACTGCCTGTAATTCATTATCAGTGTGTTAATATTTTTGTAGAAATTTAAAATACTTAGAAAACTTAGTAGATGATAAAAGAGTCACACAGCTGGATCACTGCATTTAAATTATTTAAATTTATATAAATCTTATTATCATTTTAAAACTATACCATAATTATTTGAGAAATAAATGATATTCAAGTTGAAGGTAGTAATGTAAGATATATAAACTATTTCAACTATATTTCAAACTGTAAAATATAATTCAGAACTAAACTTGTCTAGAACTATTCTCTTTATTTGCAAATATATTGTTTAAAAGACATTGTTTGATGCAAATTTATTCTAAATTCATCAAGAATGAAGAAAAATATTTATAGTAACCAATTTCATTGCAAGAAACACATAAGCTTTAGTTTCTTAAAAGGCTTCTATATTTATAATTTAGATAATAACTTTAGGGCTGGGGATATAGCTCAGCGGCACAAGCACCTGCCTGGAAAGCACAAAATAATGAGTTTGATTCCTGGTACAAAAAAAGATAGCAATTTTAGTATCTTAACAATTTCTAAAAATTTAATTTAAATATTTATTTACAATGCTAGCACAAAATCATTGATAAAAACATTAACATTTCCTTCATAAGTGAAGGGACGATGTTAGTGGATACTTTTAAGAAAGGAACAGAGAACAATTAAGAGCAAACAGTTGCTGTAACAGTAATGAGAGCTAAAACTCTAGTTTGGACAGCACTGGATGTGTGGTATATAGAAAAGTTCTTCACTTAATCAATCTCAACAGCCTTACCAAGGGTCTTTGGGTAACAACAAATGCATTTGAGGGTTACCAGAAAAGTAAATTATTCAATGTGCAAAAATCCCTTAAAAGACTATTTTTCAGTGAATGAACATGCAAATTTAGTTATTCTTACTATTTACCATTTATCACATTGGCTTTTTGTCATTTTCTCAAACAAAATTCTCAACTTCCATTATTGTGTAAGGAAATACAGAGATGTATTATTTTCTAAAATTACACATATGTAGTTAAGCAAATAGACATCCAGTACTTCATTTCCAGACGAGATATAAAAGAATTTTAAAATCACAAAATAAGTACTAAAATTAATAGTTCTAATTTCAATGACATTTTAAGGTAATTTATTATAAATAGTAAGAGGCAATCTTTCAGAAACTAAAACGTCCATAAACCACAGTTTGTATTCTTATTATTTCGTTTTATTTAATTTATAGTATACACGTTATTTCTTAAAAATCATGAAAACGTCCCGCGCATATTTGCTACACAGCGGGAGAAGGTTGAACTTACACAGCTTCACTTTCACTCGTTTTCCTTGTCAACTAGGTGGGGTAACACTACTGTCATTTCACAATGCTACTTTGACAATGAGATAAACCATACATAAGCACGTGGCATATTGCTTGGCTCATAATGAACAATGAGTTACTACCCATATAATTAAAGCTCTTTAATGAGAAGACTTCGTGAAATTTTTAATTGCAATCATGTTGTTTCTACATAAATGTAGGAGTGTAAAATATGTTAAAGAATTCTTTAAACTTTAGTCCTTGAAACCAGCCTCATGAACTCAGATACCACATTTGAGCAAGCTCACTTCTATTGAGATTTGAAAAGTACATGTGACCTGTAAATGTTACCAGAAATAGAAACTCTATTTGACAAATGGCCTAATCACTCCACTCTAGATCAACACATTTTTCTTGTTCTAATAAAATGTCTCTTCCAACGGTACATGTGGATTTTAGCTCTCCCTAATACCTAAAAATTTTAAGGCATTTTATAACATAGCTCTGTCCTGGAAAACTGAAATGTTCCACCAGATTAATGCTCACCCTATTTTCCTGCATGCCACACAAAGTCTCTTTCAAGGTTCAGAGAATAACTATTCTTTGGTTCCTTTGTGACGATTGTCAGTTTTTGAAAATGCATCAACTTTCCTTCTCACTGAAAGGAAACACTGAGCATTCGATACCAGAGGTCAGCCCTACATTAGGAAGCTATTGAAAAACAGCCATCTTTCCCCTGGTGTCTCTCACTACAGCAACTTAACAGCAAAAGCATGTTTTGCTAGAGCTTTCAATGCCCAAAAGCTTTATTAAAATAATAGTAACATAGATTTTCACAGAGATTTGGCTTTAACTTTATAGTACAAATTGTTTATAAAATTAAACTCTAACTTCCGAGAAGGGCCAGCTTGTCTTTGCTCATGATTCTCTTCTGTGTCCTTTACTCTGTCCTGTCCTTGGAGTTCAGTGTGAGTATACATCAGCAAGGAAATGACTCTTGTAATAAATCATTCTTTAGACCTTGGCCCGGAAGCTGTCCATTTATTTGTGATAACTCTTGCATTACTCTGAGTAAATTATTAGCTCATAGCATGTGATTATATTTTAAGTAAATTAAGTTTGATCACTTTTGATATATGTTGTGTTATATTAGCAAAAATCACATTTTATGCACATTATGTGAAATAATCAAGTTCCTTCAACATATTTTAATTGCAAGATGATATACTTTCAAAAGTATGACTAAAACAACTTGCAAACTTAATTTATTAGCAAACAACACTCCTGCTGTAGCTTGCAAAGAAAATCAATCATTCTTCAATAGCAATATGTGCTCCAAGATGATATTTACCTGGTGCTACTAGTTTAACATGTCTTACAATTGAAATTTAAACTACCATAGCATCAGGTTTTCCTGTAGTTTTTCAATTAAGTAGTATTCTTTAAAATCTATAATTTTAATATGAAGTAACCTGTAATTAAATGTTATGAAAAAAGCCATTAAAAAATCCATTCGATGTTACTAACTTTGGAGTAAGGACTTAAAAAATACATTGGTGGAAAAAATAAAAAGTAAAGTAAAAGCACAAAGTTAAGTTGCAAATGTTAATGTCGCTGTCTAAAGGAAATATGTGTGCCCGATAGTTGTAAGATTGAAACAGCTATAATGATCACCAAGCCCAAATACTGTACATGCCAACGCATCAAATATATCTGGTGATTTAAGGAGAGATGACAAATAAAATGTTTGGTATCAGGTGTTTGTTATGCTTTAAAGCAATGTGTTTTAAAAGGCACAGTCCATGTATCTTCCTACATTTCTTTAAACCTTGTAGAAATATTAGCCATGAATCGAAATGCCAGACTTTGGGGAACATGTTTCATTTATTTTCATGTGGATTGCTCTATACTTGTTATATACAACTATGAAATAAGGGATCATGTATTATGTCCTTTTTTCCCAGCACTAATAATAGCCACACGACAACAAATGCGTGAATGAATAAATGAAGAGCTAGTAGCTAAATTTCTACTAGTAATGGCATGAATCCTAAGCAACTAATTGTACTTTTAGTAATTTTACTTCTTGAACTACAACAAAATAAAGATTTCAAACTAAAAATTTGCAAAAAGAACCCTAATATTCTTATATTGAACTGTTACAGTAAGACATAGTTAAACCAATTATAAATGCCTATAAACTTTCATAGAAAATCTAATTATCATAAGAGGGATAGTTATTGGAAAATTCTAAATAATATGACAGTATTTTTTTTATACTTTCATGTTTGTAAAAATATCAGACAAAAAATTTATATTAGAACCCAATTGTGATATCATTTTTGCTTTTCATGAAATAATAATAATAATATTAAAATGTTTTAAGATAATGAATTTTTTTCCAATAGTAAATGCTGGAGCTTTCTTCTTTTTTTTCTTATGTTAAAATTTAAATCTAAAGTGCCCCTGAAAAGTCCCATGCACTTGCAAAACGGATGGTCACAAGGATTCTGTACCCATCAGCTGAGACATCCAGTGGAGTCATTAGTATTGAAATGTGTCCATAGGAGGTCTGTCACTGGAGGCAGAACCCGGGGCCTAGCCTTGACCCCTCTCCTCTCCCTAGCTGCCATGCACCCTGCCATCTCTTCATACCTGGAAACCAATCAACTATGGACTACACACAACCAAAGTAAAGCTCTCCTCCTTTAAGTGGCGAGTGTACAGAATCTTGTCACAATCAATGAAAAGTAACTTAAGACATTTTCCTGTTTTTAATTCTCTTTGGATATTGTATCAAGCAGCAGTTTTCATCTGAGCCTTCTTACTTTTTGTGTTGCGTTTACAAGAGCAAAGATGTTACAAACAAATGCAATCCACAAAAAATACAGTCATCAAAATTATATATTTTGCCTGGACAGAAAACTGGTAGAGGTGATTTCAGTAATAGAGACTTGAAGTATTAGAGTATACTAAGACCACTTCAATAAGCTCTTAAGACTGATAATAATAGTGGTAATACAATGATTAAAACATACTAGTCTAACAGATTATAATCATTTTTACTTAGGGATTATTCTGTAGTCATTTATCTTAGTGGTTTTAAAATAATTAGTTCCTAACTCTGGCTTTCTCTAATAAAGCCACTTTGCCCAGGCAAAAAAAATTTTAAAAAAATAAAATAAAATAATTAGTTCCTTGAGATCATAATGGACAGTAATCGACAGTATTCTATTAAATGAAAAGGTTAGAAAATCAAGTCTTAAACCTAGACCATGATCTTATAAAACAAATAAAGGAAGGGTAGGAATTTTTGGTATTTATTTTCTTCAAACAATGAAGAAAGTCAGACTCTTTCAGGATTGGGAAAGCTGCACTGGACTCCAGCTGTTGCTACTTACTTGACATGTATCCTGAGGCAAACCATTTAACCTCTCTGAGCCAAAGTATCTGCACATAAGGAATGAATTATTCCAAACTGAGTAATTCTAAAGATTATAACTATAACATGTTTCAAAAATTAAGTGCTATGCTGGTAACTGATGTTACTATTGTATTTTATAACACAGAACAAGATGAAGGAAGGAATCTTTGCAAATATAAAATCTGCCTGAACCAGAGCATGTTGGATGATAAGGGTGGTAGCCAGCTACTTGGTTTGGAGTGGGCAATCTCTGCTGATCTTTCTTCATTTGTGTGACTAGCTTCCTCACCCAAGTATCGTACTGATATTGAGATCCTCCCTATAGCTCTGGCAACTGCTAAAGGCCAGGAGGTGTATTTGGATGACTATGACCAGAGAAACCAGATGTCGGTTATCATTTCCTGAGTGTACGATGGTGTCAGAAATGTCGGGAAATCTGGCAGAAGTGACATAAAGGCAGAAATTCTGTGTGAAGTATTAGAAGATTGATCATGAAGCTATATGTCTGTAGAAGTGTTTACAAGAAGGCTGTCCATAGATTTATATCTGCAGAAATATTTCCTTTTTTTTATTTTTTAAAAAATAAAAGTAT